>NCQV01100649.1:13491-30423 GCA_002740545.1 Lophocereus schottii
ACCTTGGCCCTTTCTCTCTCTACCTCCCTCTTTCTCTCTCTCAAACTCCATTGTTACACCTTCTATTTCTCCCTTATTTCTTCCCATTTTCACTATATTTTCACTCAAAATCATTCTTTTTCACTTAATCTTTCCCTTTCTCCCACAAATTTCATCTCTTTCCACCATTTTATTCTCCAAATTCATCTCACCTTTACCCATCCTCCTTGACCATCTCTTTCTCTATCTAATTCTTCTTTATTTTTCATTTAAATTCCTCATTTTTCTTTCTCGCATCTTATTTTTAGGTTTTTGCTTCAATTTTCTTACATTTTGAAACCATGGAACCCACCAAGAAACAAAGGAGCATCAAGGAGGTGGGAACATCTAGCCAAGCACCATCCCGGCCTTAGTGGACCTTCTGAACTTCCACCAATGCATGAGCAACAAGGTAACATTCATCATCCTCTTATTTAACTAACCCTAAACATGTTGCTAGATATACTTGCTTGAATGAATGAATGCTTGTGACAACTTGTTGTTATGATGAGGAATTATTATGCCATTTAGGATTGTTGGATGATATATGGTGGTTGTTTGCACAGGGGGCATAATACATTTTATTGAGATTAAAAAGCATACATATCGGGACCTTACCTGAGAATTTCTAGCCCTTTGCACGTTGAGGTCACTCGAAGGCTTTACTGCCAAGTAGGGTATAATTCATTTTATTTGCAAGGGCAGTTTTATGAGCTGGACTTAGGTATCTTCAATAGTATATTTGATTTTCCAACTAGCATAGATTTACCAAACCGTCAAGTCCCTTAAGAATTTAACCCAAATGCATTTTGGAGCGAGCTTTTGGGGAATGTTAGGTACAGAACTAGTTCTTCTAAGTGGCCCGACATTCAAAACCACCCTTGCATTTAGGTAGCCCAGCGTATTCTTGCTTGTTGTTTCTTTGCTCAGGATGATAGTTTGAAAGTCCCGAGATTGTTTGAGTTATATTTTTTGTTCTGTATGCTTAATGGTATCCAAACTAATCCTGGGGCATTCTTAGCCCGACAATTATATGATGCTGCTGTTAGCAGTAAGGGTAGGATAGTCACTGATGGTATCATTACTGTCATTTCTAGATTTTAGGGTTTTGAGCCCGACCCTAAGGATCGAGTTTCTGGGTCCGAGCAGCTTGATCAAGCCGCCTTTGAGCTAACGAACTTGTGTAAAGTAGATGTTGGATGTTCATGCTGGATTTACCCTAGGGATCGGGTTCTACCACTTCCCAGTGTTGATCAGACCACCTTACTTCACCGGGGTAATGTTTAATGGGTACCTGGTGATGCTAAGGTTGTTCAACCCACACCTCCTTTACCCCATTTACTTCTCAGGCTGGACCTAGTTCCTCTTCCCCACCCACCCACCATTAATTACACCGACCTCCAAGCCACCCTTAGGTCTATTCAGAAGAAGCAAGTGTCCCTTCAAGCCTATGTTGTATCTGATAACGCTGCTCTTCGTGACTTTGCTCAAGAGTAGCATGATGAGCTCTGTGGGATGCTTGCTACCCAGACCCAATATTATCAGAATTACAGGGCTTGTTTGGAGACCTGTTGAGATTACAATATCTCTTATGGTCAACCACCCCAGCTTCCTTCCCTACCTGCCTTCTGATTGCTTCTCACTACTCCCCTTCCCTTTTCTACTTTGTGCTCACATTAAGGACAATGTTTTGTTCAAGCGCGGGGAAGTTACTCAGTTACTTGATGGCGTCTGACACTTAACTTGGTTTGGTGTGTGCTTGTGTATGCCTTGTATATATTGTACATGCTTGCATTTAGAGTTGTATTGTAGGTTTTAATTTTATATAGTTATAGCATGCTAGAAGTATATTTAGGTGTCTTTTCACCTTAGGTTGTATTTTGTATAGTTCCTTTTCATAGTTTTTGCATTTTCTTGGTATGGTTATTACGGGTATGCATTCACTAACAAAAAAAACAAAAAAATTGCAAAAAAATAAAAAAGGAAGAAATCCTCTGATGATGATCTTTATAGAATAGGTAAACTTCTTTGGTTTAGATTGATCTTTTGATTTGTCCAATTGTGCATGAAAATGTTTGAGAATGAATTGATTAGCCCATAACTCCTTACATAAATGTTGGCATATGTCTACTAGTGAGCTAGGTATAACCTTAGTACATGTCTTGGGAGGCTTGGAGCTTTTTAAAGACTAATTTATCAATTTAGTCTCTCATCAATTCATGAGCGACTCTTTCTTGACATCATTTCTCTAGAACTTGCTTAGACTCTTATTCAAAATCACATTTCGCATATGCATTTAGGCAATATGATTGAGGCATTCTTTGGCTTATTAACCCAAAAGGCCACATAGCCACCCTTATTATGCATTATGTATCCCTTGCTAGCCCCTTTAAGCTTATATCCATTTTTATTGATTTAAACCTCTAAAAATAGCCTTTGGCCCTCACAATTATCTTACCTTTAAGCCAGGACTACATAAGTGTTTAATGCTCATACATCGAGTTTGATTGGGAGATGGTAAGGTGTTATGAGATTCTTTTTGGTGGATTTGGTTGGTTGTTTAGTGAAGAGATTTGTGTTTTTGGTGTTATATATAAGAAATCCCTTGTCTTATTGTACAAAGATTAGAGAAGAGTTGAAAATCAAGTTTGAGATGAATTCCCTTGGCCAACTCTAAAGAAAAAAAACCAACAAAAATAAAAAAATGAAAGGCACAAAAATAAACGAAAGAAAAAAAAAAGAAGAAAACAAAAAGGAATAAAAGAACAAAGAAGATAAAGAAAAAAAGCGTGTTGGCCTTGTTTGGATTGTAAAAAGCATGTTTGACTTTCAACTCTTTCTCCCTTCATTTGGTTGTGAAAGGGGATGTATTTTGTAGTTGAATTGTACTAGGTGAAGGAGAATGCTCCACAAGCGCATCAAAAGCATTTAGCCCTTAGTCTATGGCTTCTAGTTGCATATTTCCAAAACATTCATTCCCTTCTTACCTTTACCCATGGCCCCATTACACCCTTATAAAAGTCCTCATGATTATCTAATGTGTATTGCATACTAGTCATGACAAATTAAAGAGTTTTATCAAGCTTATGGTAGATTTGACTCCATGGAATAAAAATTGAGGGAACCTTCCTACGTTTTCAAATACATGAGTGATGAGTGCCAGATGGCTATAGTGAGGCTCTACTGGCATTACTCGCTCCATTTGCATCATGTTAACGTGATTGTATTTGATGACTTGGGAGGTCTATTCAAGCTCAACATTGTGGTATGTCAATCGATTTTAAAAATTTCATTTCCTAGTGTATTTGTTAAATGACTTTTGTACCTTTGGGCTAACTTTCGATCGGCTTTGCTATTGAGTTACTACCAATGTCTATCCTGAATAACTTTTGGTTTTAGTGTTGCTTAGGGACAAGTAACGATCCAAGCATGGGAGAGTTTGATAAATGCTTTTATATACTTCATTTCTAGGATGTTTTGTAGCACTTTTTGGGGAACATTTGAGCTTAATGTCACTCATATCCTCGTTTTATGCTTAGGTATGGTTCTTCAATGGTATTTGCACGATTTTAGACCAATTGATGCGGCATTTCACCCCAATTTGAGTGCTCATTGACCTGCCACAGTGATACCCCAAGCCTTATGCCCGTGGCTGCCACAAACCGTGATGAGCTTGTAACTGCTAGTCTCTTCATCTTCCTTTGTTGTGCGGCTGAGGATGCCCTGTTTACTACTTATAAGGGCATGTTCTAAGGCTTTTGAGAAGGGTGGCAACAAAAAAAATCATCTCACTTGTATTCTCACATCTCTCCTAGTTAGAGTTTAGTTTAGTTTTTGAGATTTGAAGGGTGAAGCTTTGCCCTTAGAGGCTTGAAGATTCATGCACAACTCAACAGCTGCCATTGTTGTAAAGTTTTCCTCTCTTCGTTTGAATTTGTTTTAAACTTTTGTCTTAATTGAATTAGAAATATGATTGAGTGCTTTTATGTAATATAGGGATTTGTTAGCCATAGTATTGTAGTTGGATCCTCCATCCTTGAAATCTTATGCTTGTTTCATGATTGGAATTATTCATGTTTATCTTGAGATTGAAATGTTGTGAGTTGAATTTGGCCAATTTTGCTTGCTTATATTAGGTGGTAGGATGAAGTTCTGGAAGGTGAAACTCGCTAATAGGTCACCTTGATAGAACTTGATTTAGCGAAACTCGAGAGAGAATTGCTTGTCAAGAGGAGACTTAGCATTCATAGATCTTCAACTTAGACTAAATGAAAGACACTTGAGAGAGTGTTAGTTGAATTCACTTTGGCAATTTAGTTCATTTCGAAAGAAAGGATTAAATTCAACTCGATTGCAATTCCTTGAATCGTTGAATTTGTGAAAAGTGCATGCTTACTTCTATGATCCAACTCTTTACTTGGTGAACCAAATTCCTAGGTGCTTTACTTTTGATTGATTTCCAAATAGTTAATTCATTCATTTAAATCGACTCTTTCAAAAGAATTGATCGCTTAGGCATTTCAATAGGTCATTGACTTGATAGATTACTTTGGTCCCTGAGGACGATCTTTTAATCTATACTATGACACTTGTGCGCTTGTGGACATGTCAAGTCAATACTAATATAAAGAGCATAAAAATCTAAAGAGAAAAGAGAAGAGAAGGGAGAGCAATTGCTCAGCCGATGCATGCTTGAATCGTCGTTGCAAACCCGATCCAGAATCCTTGCTATCTTCACCTTCAACTTGCTCTTCCACTAATCTAATCTACAATCCTAATCTAGATAGTGGATTATAAAGAGCAAAATGGATGGGATGACGATGAAAACAGCCCTTTAATAGCAAATATGCTCCAGCCAAAACATAAAAACCACCAGGAAGTCGAACAGCCGTGAGAAAACATAACGATCCGGAGGAAGAAGGGCCACCACGGACCATCTATGGTGGCCACTGGGTTGGTGTTCTCTTATTCTTCTATTTCTTCCATGGGCATGATCACTAGGGGCATCAGTGGTGAGTCATAAGGATGACTTTTAAGGGTCAATTCTTGATCAAAAAGGTCTTAAAACCTGCAAAAGTCATCAAAGCCCTATACCCAAATGTAAAATGGGGTTCTTGTGGTAAAAACTAAGCATAAAACTTATGAATCCCTAACAATGCATCAAAATGGCCCTAAAATAATATGCTCTGTGGGCACTTATTACTGACTACAAAATTTATTGTTTTCTTGTGTATTTTAATTCCCTTATAAACTGGCTTGCTAATACGTGGTCACCAAAATATCTCTCTTGCTACATATCTTATTGAATAAGACTAGAATTATAAAAAAAAATATCTTTTACATGAAACCGCAAAGTAAAAACTTTTATTACATTTTGTTCTAGTAGAAGTTGCTATCGAAGTAGGTAGTCTAATGGTTGTTTTTAATATAAATTGGATTGTACCTATTCCCCCAGGTCCATTATCATTATTCACAGCTATAGAGTTAATCTTAGCAATCCCTATTCATGATTCATAGACGCTTCCCTTCTTGACAATCAAATCCTACATCCCTTAGCTATCCCTTTTGTTTAAGGATTTGGTTGAGAGAAGGAATTGGATATTTTATATAGATATACCATTCCATTCTTTTAAAAATTTGTTTGCGACTCCAAAAAATTGAGGCTCTGATCCATTCTACCAGGTAACTCTATGGAATCACCACCTTGAGAAAGCCAATCTAATTCACCCACAAAAGAGGGCAATCAAGGCAGAAGTCGATCAGGCTTTGGGGGACCAGTCCAAACCCCAGCAGTACCGTCACCATCAGTGGCACATTCAGTAATAACTGCACTAGGGACTAGGAAAGCAATTAGGTGAGACTTGAAAGAAATGAATGCAATTAAAACTGTTTATTTTTCAGTTCAAAAACTTGAATCATATAACATCTTTGCATCTTGTGCTCAGGCTCAGTAAATGTGGAAGTTTATTGAGTGCCCTTGAGTAAAGCATGCCCTAGGATCATACTTTTACCCTCAAAATTCCATTGAATTACTTGCCGTGGTTAGTCTTCCCAATTTGGTTATGGCATTGCATTCAGGGAAAGCCACTATGTAGCTCTTTGAAGTGCACCACCTTGAAGGTAAAAAGAGCCTTGCCGTCCTACCTAGGCGCTAGACCACCAACTCCACTGCATGCCCTTTGGACCTAAGTTAAGATCAAGCCTCATACAAATGTTTGCCTTAAGTAAGTGCTAAATGCTCCTTTTATTGTACCATTTATGCTTCAAGAGAATCCTTTTTTTTTTCAAATGAATACATGTTTCTTAGCCGTATGACCAAGAACTAAAGTCTTAACTAGAATGAAAGTTGTCTTAATCAGGGACTTGAAGATAAGACCCAGCAATAATCGGATTCATATCATTATGGGATGCCACTGTACTTTGTGATCAAGCCTGCACATCGCTAAGGGGTGAAAGAATGCCAATAGTGGAGCGAATTGATGATGTTGGAACCATACTTCCCCTTTGTCTACCTGGTCTTTTGGGACACCTCAAGGTTCTAATGTCATCCACGGTCTTGAGGTTTGGTTTAAGGCCTTTTCTCCCTTGTTTCTCATGAAACAAAGTCTTATGTGGCAATTCTTTTTCTAAAAAAAGACCTTTTCTTAAAAACTCAACTTTGTGGCTTATTAAGGTAAAACTAACCCTTGGACGAAGGGCCATCAAGGTCGCTTAGTAAGCTCGCTGTTTTGAAAAGTCAAACTTCTTATTCAATGTCAAAAAATGAGATCAACAACCATCATCCCGAAGAAGAATTTGATGCCACCAATCCAATAACAACCCTCATGACCAAAACCATGGCACAAATGGAAGGTCATTTTGAAGCCAAATTTAATGACTAACAAAAACTCATAAATGACTTAGCTGAAAAAACAGTACGAGCATGAATATGAAAACAAAAGAGATGATGATGTACATTCCATCCATTTAGTTCATAAGATAAATCCATCACCAATGGATCAAAGAATAAAAAGGCTAAAGCCGCTCCTAATGAGCACTCAATTATTTGGAAGCTAATTGGCACACTCGACCCTTTACACACCCATGTCAAAAGGCAAGCCACCTACCAAGTTTTTCCTTCCTGGAAACTTGAAATTTACATGTTTAGGCAATATTACTCTCATCTGCGAAAATTTGTTAACATATTAAACTTAAAGGCATAGACAAGGTCTTCTTTCTTTATATATTCCCAATTACTTTTGGGGAGACAATGAGGCGTTGGTTCCATATCCTTGATCCACATAGGATTAGCACTTGGGATAGCATAACCAAAGAATTCCTATCACAATATTCCTAAAACACGGAGTTTCGTACCACGTCCGTAGACTTGGAATTATTAATATAAGAAGAAAAGAAAAGTTTTTCAAACTTTTTAGTCGATAGAGGGCAAAGGTACAATACCCCAAACCTAACTCATGTTAATTACTTTAATTAATTTTCATTCAAAAAAGTTAAGTGCTACAATTCAATTTAACATTTGAAATATTTACGTAATTATAGGCTCAGACGAAAAGGTGGCCTTAAAATAAGATTCGATAATACTTTCGTGTAGATTCATTCAATGTCCATATAAATTAGCATATCTATAAAAATATTAGAAGTCCCATTCTTCACGGATGACATTGATTAGGAGTAAAGTTTAACAATTTTCTAACCTATGCTATGCAGATAAAATACTAATATAGAAAAAAAACAAACAACAAAAGAACAAGTAAAGATAAGCATTAATCAATCACAAGTTGTATGTCTTTTAAATAAGATACGCAACCAACAAAAAAACAGGTTTAAAAAAAGAATAGGGGGATAAAGAATTCTTTAACTAGGGAGAGGAATAAAACCAAAACCAAAAATGAAAAATGTCAAGAACCCCCCACAAGCTCCACAACCCCCAAACCCACACATACCCACCCCACTCTCTACTCCACGCATACCCTAACCCCTGGTACACCCTAGCCATCCGTGCGCTACCACTGTAAACAGCTGTGCTACCATCGGCGGCTGGTTTTCCCACCACCACCACTACCTCTTACAACTATTTTAGTTGTTTCTTGGGTGTGAGCAAGGTGACCTCCAAACTCCTCTTCAATAAACTCAATCATGTACTCCTTCATTAAGCAAAGAATTATGTCCTTAGTATTAGCTAAATGTTAATCGGTCTAAATTTGAAGGTTGTGATGATAATTTTAGAGGTTGAAATATATGGGTGTTTAAGGAGGAAGTGAATTTGAGAATGGACAGTGAAATTGAGTTTATATAGATTGATTGGGTTGAAATTTACGAGATTTTGTTGAGCTTTCGAAGAAATTAGAGGTTTATTACGTGGGTGTTGCATTTTTGCCATTGAAGAGGTGAAGAAGGGTTTGAGATTGAAGATGAGGGGAATGGAGGAAGATAGTGTTTTATGGGCAAGTTTGAAATAAATTAATGAATCATAAGTTTTGAGTTGATTTGGAAAATTAATATGTAATTTGAGTGTGTTAGGGATTGAAAGCTATATTGAGGAATGATTATTAAAAATAACTTGACAAAACTAATGAGGAAAATAAGTTACTATTTTGTTAATGGTTAAATTGAAGTGTTAATATTACCCAAAAGAGTGATTAAAGGTTCAAACATGTTTAAGTGTGTTAGAAATTATCTATTTCTTTGTAATTCAAGCAAACAACAGTAATTAAATCCTACCCAAGATTTTAAAAATAAATATCTTCTCAATTTGGCTCAAAAATTATAGCTATCATATTTTAATTAAAATAAAACCATAACTTTGGGCTGCATAAGCTTGCCCTTTTTGTTAGTAGATAGTAAAGCATGAAATTGACCAAGTGATAACCACTATAAAATTGTTCACACTAACAATAACAAGACCTTAATACAGTTAATGATAAATTTAGAATAAGGCTTATTTGTAAATTCAATTAAATAACGCTTTGTATGCTAGTAACTATAGGAGAAAAAAAAAAGAAAAGAAGAATAAAATAAAATAGAATAATAAATGTAAAAATAAATAATTCATAAACACCCAGTAAAATTTAGACTATTAAAAAACATTATAATAACAAAAACTATTTAGACCTTACTAATAATGAGAGGTCAACTTGAAATAAAAGAGAGGCCACTTTCGCCGTCATTGAGCCGTAAACGATACTTTTGGTGGAGAGTGGGAGAGATTTTAAATTCAGTTACATTTACTGCCTATACCTTTTCCAAATTCACATTTTGTTTCTATAAAATATCAAAATTGCATAATATACAAGTATTTAATTAGGACTAGCGACATGACTAGGAGTTGGGGTGTTACAAAAGGCCTCCTTAGCCTTGGATCATGTCGAAGGAAAAAACCAAGTTTGTGTGATTTTTAAGAGCTTGAGAGTCTATTGTAATCAACACCTTAAAGCCCCTAAATATATTCGTTTAGCTACATGACACCGGGATGTTGGTAGAGAAGAAACAGAAAAGAGCCCAAGGAACATGTACCAAAATAACAAAGGCCCTTTTAAGGAAAAGAAAAGGCATAACCTCCAATACCGAAAGACTAAATGAGACTAATATGGTGGAAGCTTCAAAAGCCTATCATAATTACCGAGGCCTTCACCCCACTCGGGATCAAGCTCGGAGAATCCTTGAAAAGACTTCAAAGCCAAGGGTCCTTAATCCTATCGAGCCTACGCCCGATGTGCCTGAAGATAAAGAAGTGCAAAATATGACATCAATACCTATTGTAAATACCCCAGTGGGCATCATACTGATCATTACATAGCATCAAAGCATCCAATGTAGGATATTATAGACAATATAAGGGGATTTATACCTACAAACTATTGACTCTTAATGGGACTTTTGTGAAGGAAAGAGAAGATACATCTTGGTATAGGTTCCTCAAACCAAAATATATCCCACATCAGGGGTAGGTCCTTCCAAGAATCCAGATCTTCGACGATAGCACTCTCCTAGAAGAAGTGTGCTTCACTAACAACACTAAATCAAGAATAGATTGGGTACACGAAGCCGGCCAAAATCATTTTGGGTTTCTATTGAGAGTGAAAAAGAGGAATCATGAAGATCTAGTATGGGTGCTAGCAACGATTGACTAAGACTTCGACCCTACGGAAATGATCTCTGATTCTGCTGAAACGAGATGTACCAAGATGATATGGGCCATTACCAATAGGACGAAACGGGCAAGATGATCATTGGGGAGCCCAAACAGCCTTACTGTGATTCATATAAAAGCCCTAGTTTTAATCAAAAATTATTTTTCATGTATGAGGGAGAGTCTCTCTCTTCTTTTAATTTTTATTTGTGTTGAAAGTTGCTTTAATAAGATGAGTCTTTTTGAGTATGATTCCTATGTTTGCACTATTAAAAATTTAATCCCCACCCCCCAAAATGCTTAATGAATGATCAATAAGGTTATATAAAAGTAATAAACATTAGAACAAATAAAGAAATAAAAGCTGCCCAAATGAAGTTCATCTTTGATTCCCAAGGAGAGGTAGTAATTTATGCACCTACTAAAAGAATTGAAGAAGTCCTTGTATAAACCAACAAAGACATGCTATGGATTGATCGAGAAATCGTCGAGCCTAAGATCCTGCTACATCCAGACTCAAAGCTTGTTAAATAAAAATTTCACTAAATGAAGCTTAAATGGGCCCTAGAAATAAAAGAAGAAGTACAAAAAAAAAATAATTAAACACTAGCTTCCTACATTTTTTGACTATTCCGAATGGATAACCTATATCATCCTAGTGCCAAAGAAAGATCGATGTGCTCACATCTGTATGGATTTCGCATGTTTTAGCAAGGTAAGTCCAAAGGATAACTTTTCATTGCCTCACACTAACTTGCTGGTAGACAACAAGGCGGGATACTGCTTATTGTCATTAATCGATGGTTATGCATGATATAACAAAATCAAAATGGTCATAGAAGATCAAGAAAAGATCACTTTCATTACGCAATGGTGCACCCTTTACTACAATGTGGTGCCTTTCGGTGCAATAAACCTCGGGACCAGCTATCAATGGACGGTGAAAACTTTGTTACATGATATGATTTGCTAAGAGGTCATAGTCTACATATATGACATGATTGTTAACTCACCCTCCACTCAAAAAAATCTTAACAAAAACATCTTAAAGAGACGATAAAAATACATGTGCTAGAACTTAGGATGACCATGGGTAAAAGCTCATATGGTGGAGCAAGGTATCAAAGCGAGGAGGCCTCTGTCTCTACCTAAATTGCCGAACAATTTGGGGTGGGATGATTATCACCTTTTTAAGGCCCTGGAGAGACAACTTGACCCCCTTTTATGGGATACTAAATTCTTTGATCTTGCACCAGGAAATAAGCTAACAAAATTTAGGATCCTCTAAGAACTTCCACCACTCTTGAACATCCCACGGAGTCCGATTATGGGACTAAACGAGGCCTCAGGCTGGGTAGGCCACCATTGTATAAGGTCACTTTGACTGGGGCCACCACGGGCTGCAAATGATCCAAGAGCTATATCATCAAAGAAAACAAAACATGACGAAGTTGTAATAAAAATCAAGAAAAAAGGAGAAAGCTAAATTCAACATCGGAAGAAGGAGAGGATCCCTCTTTGGAGAGAGCACTACCAATTGTTCTCCATATCATCTAGACCCATGATTGCCTCAACCAGAACTATGGGAGCAGGAGACTTCTGGAATAAATTTGTCTAATAAAGGTGGGTAAAAATGCTAAATCTCTTTCATTGCTAAAGAGAAATCGATGCACAAGGATTTTATCTAATTAAATCTTATTTAATTGTATCTTACAAGGATAAGTATGTACCCATGACTTTAATAGACAATGAGTAATAAAATGCCATATGTCCACCCAAGATGGCTAAGAAATTAGGACTAATGGAAGAATACATGGCTCACATTACTCAAGGGTTGAGACCATTTTACAGCACACATTGTCCTGTTATAGGAGCTATATCCCTTACCATAGTTGTTGGATGAGTCGAACGAAGAGTGGCAATGCAAATAACCGATATACCCGCCACTTTCAATCTATTACTTGAACGACCTTAGCTCCACAATGTAATGACGGTGACCTCTACCTTACACTAAAAGTAAAAATGGTAATCAAAGAAATGAATTGCATGCCCTATAGCAATCATGATTAAAAAGAAAGACTTACCCTAGTATAGAACTTGACAACGAAGACATGGACATATGGGCTTTCACTGATGATTGTGTCGTAATTGACTCAAAGGATGTTGCTCCTTATATCTAACCCATACTGAAATCTAAAAATCAATGTTATGATAGAAGATGAGTTATTTTCATGGCCTCCCACTAGGAGATAATGCTAAACTCCAAATTGAGTGCTTAGAAACAAAGCACTTTGCTCCCTTATTTAGGTTGGGATTCCGACCAACCCAAAAGAATTCCACTTGGCAATACAACAAAATAAACAAAGAAAACATCTTGCTAGCAAAGGACTAGATGACCTTGTGTTCCCACTTTATGCTCTAACACTCAATGGATATTTCCTCCACGAGGGGGAAGCTACCTTATTATGGCTTTGCCAAGCCACAATAGCTACCCCACCTAGGGAAGACAATACCAAGTACTAAAATATTACAAGTTTGTATCTTCTTATAAGGTGAAGCTATTCCTCTTCAAGAAAAATCCACAATAAATTGATCGGCTAATGAGACAAATAGTGGATTAGGCTTACTTTTGGACTAAAGAAGACCAAACTACACAAATCGGATTAGGTTCTGGCCATCTCCAACGAAAATGTGACCAAGATGAGCTAAGAGTTGATGAAGATAAAGGCAGATACCTTAATAACATCTAGACCACACCAAAGAGCCTAAAGGAGATTAAACTTCCAATGGAGAAGAACATGTGCAATCCATTAAGCTTTCTTATAAATTTAGGACGAAGTTAAGTTTCTACCAAGTTGGATGATCAATCCCCTCCATTTCTGCTTTCCATAAAAGGGTCCTTGATGAAAGTTTGATTAGGCTAGTAAACTCACTATAGAGGTGGGTGAGTAGGGTGATTAGCAAAAATTAAAACAATTTATGAAATTAAACATGAAATTTAAAGTGAGACAAACCACAAGTATTTTTTAATGATGTTGACCCTTTCAAATAGGATTAGTCATCACCCAAGGCTGCCTTCCTTAAAATTTGAACAACTCCTCTTCTTATTCATTTAAGAAGAAACATGAGTCCTCAACTCCATAATTGCTCTCTTCAATACTTTCCAAGGTTAACTGTTTGATCTAAGAAACACTGTCTTTGATTTACCACTCAACTATGTCCTTTAAGCTAAGTCATTCATTAAGTATTGCTCACTTAATACTTAGTTTTCCAAGTAAGCTTTCTCCAACTTACGTGTTACAAGATTCCCTTGCAAGAATTATGCTCATAATATGAGTACTAGTAATGATCAAATCTATATGCAAGTTATAGCTTAAAGTGTTATCTTAATATCTTGGGATTGTTGACCTGCTTCTAGTAGCTTATATTTATGGGTAGAAATAAACAACTAGCCGTTACTATCCATCTATGCAAAAAAATAAAGCTCTTCTCAATTGAAGATGTACTTATAATATCAAGGCTTTGAAAATACTCCCTTCTTATTTAAAATATGAAAGATACAAACCTGCATCATAAATATCTGTGGCGCTAATATCCTTGAGATAATATCATAGGTGATTTAGCTATAGAATTACTCCGCAATGACATCACAACTCAAAATTTCCAAATATCCAATGAATATTGTTCGAAAATTAATTAAATCACATATTATCTCTTTAAGATATTGTCTAACATATCAGTTAACTGTTACCCCTCATCATATAATATAAATCAAGAGAAACCTTGTTAAAAATAATGTATATAAGGTAATTGTATGGGATTTTATCTTTCTTACTTTAATATCCAATATTAGTTACGAGATGAAATCTTCAGCTCATATATCTTTTCAGAGTGTAATTTAAATAGATTTGGTCCAAATAAACTTAAATCCAATTAAATCAACTAGACTGAATTATGTCCAAAATTATATCTCTGGTTATATTCCAAAAAAATATGTTATCTGAATCATGCTATAAAATTAATAAAACCTTTACATAATCTCATGTATACTGGAAAAGATAAATCAAAATAATCATGCCAAATAATCAAAATATATTTGCTGCATAAATAACATCCATAAAATTCCATGATTAACTCAATTAGCACTTAAAACTTATTACAACATTGTCACTGCATAATTTATAATAAACTCATAAGTAGGTCCGAAGCATCTATTTTAACGTTAATAAACATATATTAGATTGATCTAAATATTAGATACGCAATAGAATCATAACAAAATCAGGTCACTTTACAATTTTGTATATAATACCAATTATATTGTTTGTATAATCAAACGAACATGCAATTGTTAGAGTCAACAATCTCCCCTTTCTTGATGATAAGAAACAATTGAAGATAAGCACAAATTAGAATTGGAATACATACCTTGTTTCATGCTTAAGCTTACCAACAACATCTTCTTTTACCCCTTTGTCATCATTAAAAAGGAATGTCGGATAATGAAAAATTAATAGTATAACTCCTACTTAACATGACACCTATAAAAATGAAAATGGGGTTGTATGTGAACAATTCAATTGTGATAGGGCATCAAAATCAATCATATATATTACTAAGTGGACTTTCTCATGAATATCCCAAGGTAGCATGATCATGAATGACATTAATGTATCACACTGTTAGTCATTCAAAATTCTTTATATCTCCCCTTTTAAAAATAACTGACCACATGATACCGTCTTATTGATCAAAGCTTGTCATAATATCATGTGGGTGATATATAAGGACTAGATACAAAAGATCAAATCACCCTCCTTGTAGAAATTATTAGTCCAACAAAATATATATGGGTAATGCTGGTACCTCATGACTATTCAATCTGAAATTATGTCATTTTTTCCCCTTTTATTACATCATCTTTGCTCAAATAAATTATTAAATAAGAATTTTAATATGTTTTTTATTTTATAGGAATTGAAAAAATTTGGAGAAACAATAAATAAATTGCTCAAGGATTGGATCAAGAGAAGTGGAAGGAAAGAATAAAGGAATACAATCTAGCAATGCACGCACGGCCCAAAGGGCCCAGTCCCAACTCACACACACTCGGGCCAGTCTGTGACTTGCAAAGCTCTTCCTGTCCTTCGTCCGTCTCTCTCGTGGCACAGTCTTCTCCCTTGCCTTCTCCTCCTTTCATTCCCTCACAACGCGACCTAGTCCTGTGGCCCAAAGCCGAGTGCTAAGCCCAGCACGCCTCACACTTCTTCCCCTCTTCTTTTCTATGCGGGTCTATTCTTCTTAGTTTTCTCTAGGAGCCCATTTGGTTTTTCCTAAACTCCAGCCTCCTACTCCACTTGATGAGCATGCCCGAGGCACATAACTCCCAGGCCCTCCGCTGCCCCCCGTTCTTCGTCCCCCGCGCTGCCCAGAAACCCAAAACCATGGCTGCTGTTTTGCTTCTTCTTCAATCCCTCTGCTGCCGTTTCATTCTCTCTCTATTCATCATTTACTCTTTCATTATCATCGTCATCAAATAGGGATTGAATGGGAGCAATTACAGAGGCAGTTACAAATATTATTAAATTGATGAATAATGACATCATTAAAGGGATGGCAAATGGCGATTTTGGGGCTACAAAAATTGGATAGTCAAAAGGCTGTAGAGGACGCAGCAGAGAGTAGAGTTCTTTGTTTTTGAGTTTTCATTTTTATCTCCGCTTAAGATTTTTACATCTAGTTCTCAAAAAATTAATGTAATGAAATTGAGGGCTCCTAAATTTGAGCGAGAATTCTGGTTTGGCATTGAATTTAGCATTGATTGACTCAAATTTCTATTCAATTTCTCTCTGTTTTTTTTCTTTTTACATGCCACATTTGGGGCTTGAGTTTGGTTGTTTTGTTCTTGCCTCCTACTCAGTATCCTAAGTTGTCCAATTCAATTCGATTCTGTCTAGGGTGGCCTTGCTGTCTCATGTTAAAAGGGTTTGGAGGTTTTAAGGCTGTTGGTGTTGAATTAGTGTGAGATTCTTTCTGATTTTGCAGTTTAGTGTTCCAAATTGATTGTGAGCATATGCGGATTCATGGGTTGGTGTCATCACTGAATTTTAGCATTTAGTAACCTAATTTCATAACATCCTGTGAATCGACCCTCACGTATTACGACGAAAGCGATTCGCTCATGATTTAAAGTTTTATATTTACAAAAATCATACAAGTTTTGGCACCTTTTGCAGGGGATGAATTTGCAAAATTAGGTTGCTTGAGTTGTTGTTGAGTCGTTTTCATTTCTTTTCGTACTTTTAGTTTCGAATTTTAGTGTGCGTTCATTTAGTTTATGTTAGGATTAATAGCAGAGTAATAGTATAGCAGAAGCGATAGGATGCAATAGAAAATCAGAAATTCAATCAACAGAACAACAGAATAATAGGAAGAGAACAAGAACACAGGAGTTTAACGTAGAAAACCCAATGCGGGAAAAACCACAGATGGCGACAGCACCAAAACAATATACTATGAGCAGGAAAGTACACCACGATCACAATTACTTCAGTGATTCGATCTATGAGCAGACTTACAATTTCTCTCTATTGTAATCTCTCGCAAACTACTTTTACCTCTCACTGTGTCTATGAGTTTTTGCTGTTATATTATATTTAGATCCTAAACTTGACCCTCCTTATATAGGGCCTGAAGAGTAGGGTTTTCCCCCCTTGGAAAAATCCTAGCCGCCGCAGAGAAAACACCATCAATGCCAAACCCTAGCTGCCAAAAGAAGGCGGCAG
>NCQV01100681.1:0-11916 GCA_002740545.1 Lophocereus schottii
GGGCTCAAAGCCCAAGCGACCTTACATAAGGAATATGCAAAACAGATTATGGGAAAATATCCACCCTCAAAAATAGTAAAAGTACAAGATATTTTTGGCCTAGCTTATCTCTTCCAACTTCCAAGTTCCACCCACTTTTTCCCCATTAGCCTCAAAGCTAAGTTCCTCATTGGACCAACCAACGTTACCAGCGCCGACAAGTACCCACCCAAAAGCGAACAACCGTGAGGAAATGATGACTTTTCTGCCACGTGGCACTTCGTCGTTGGCTCTTTTTTCCTTGTCCTAATAAAAAAGTTATTTTAAAAAAAACCCCTTTCAAAATAATTGCCAATTTGCTTTTTCACTTTGAAATTGTAGCTTACTGTATCTCTTTTCTTGCTAGTATTATTGGTTGGTTCTCCATTGCCCACAAACACAAAAACAAAGGGAGGCCAAAAAAAAAAAGAAAGAAAGAAAGAAAGAAGAAAAATGGAGGCTGAGTTCTTCTGCAAGTACCATAGACAAGAAGTTGGAGATAATCAGTGTTCTTCTACCCTCACCAAGCACATCAAAGCTCCTATTGATATAGTTAGTCGTCTCTTCTTTCTGTCTCTAAGGGAGTTTTTCTTGAGATTATAGATTTGATTATATTTGATTCCACATATTCTTCTGTTTTATGCAACAGTAGCCTGTCTTGTTTTCTTGGATGATGTTATCCGTCCTCAATTAGGATAAGTCTTTTTCTTATGGAGTGTCGAGGTCGATCCTATAGGATACTGATGGGTACTTGTGAGTGGATCACTTAGTGTTGATCATGTTGTCAGCTAGATTTAGAGACTATTTTGAACAAGGAAAAAGAAAGCTAAAAGAGGAAAAAAAATGGGTAGAAGGGTAAAAGAATGGTAAGACACTTGCGTAAGTTCATAGGGTAAACTTTGTGATAAAGTAAGGAGAAACATCGTTCTCAGTGGATGTTTACTCGTAGATGATGCGTAGATTTGTTTGTTACTTCAGAATAAAACGCCCAACAGGAACTTAAGCCATGGTACCATGATGTGCTTGCTGTTTCACCAGTGCTGGAAATGCAGGCTGTCTTAACAAAATTCGCTCCTTGAACTAACTAGGTTTGGTCCTTGGTGAGGAGGTTTGATGAACCCCAAAAGTACAAGCCCTTTATTAGTGACTGCACTCTCCGGGGAGACCTCAAAGTTGGAACTTTAAGAGAAGTAAATGT
Organism: Lophocereus schottii; assembly: GCA_002740545.1. NCBI lineage: Eukaryota > Viridiplantae > Streptophyta > Magnoliopsida > Caryophyllales > Cactaceae > Lophocereus > Lophocereus schottii. Next base: position 1,217 of record NCQV01100681.1, read on the forward strand.
CAAGACAGGGCTCCCTGCCACCACCAGTACTGAGAGGTTGGAGCTTCTTGATGATGAACAGCGCGTTCTTGGAGTCAAAATCGTCGGCGGTGACCACCGGCTGAGGGTAATTCCTTGCTAATTACTCCCTCCATCGTAAACATACCGCGTGTTCTTTCTCATTTTGAAACATGAAGATATACAACACAAAATCCAAATAAGTTTAAGGAATATGTGACATCTGGGAGATTCCATATGACTTTGAAAAGAAATACGCAGCACCACCACCTGGTGTGATTTCTTGCCGAAGCAGGTCAGAGAAGAGGCAAGTGTAGGCAATCTTTACCCCTGCAATGTGCATGAATTTTGAATCTTTTCAACATTAATGTCGCAGAATTACTCATCGGTCATCACAGTTCACCCGGAGACAATTGATGGGAGGTCGGGAACATTACTGGTAGAGACGTTCACAGTGGACGTGCCTGAGGGGAACACAATGGAGGAGACATGCTACTTTGTTCAGGCTTTAATCAACTGCAACCTCAAATGCTTAGCTGAGATATCTGAGAAGATTGCAGCACTCAACTCTGGACACAGTAGCACAGCTGACGCCAAGCTGTAGAATTTTGATAAACCTGCTATATTGGTGATATTTAGGCTTTTCTTTCGTTTGCCTCCTTTCAGTTCACTTCAGACTTGGGTTTCTCCTCTCGTCTAAATCAGCCTCCTTGATAAACAGTCAGAGATGTAAATATACTTCCTTTAGAATCGCAATGCTCCGGATGATATGATGTATTATGACAATGTTTCTCTTCTTCATAATGTTCCAGGCAGCTGAAAGAGTCTGTATTCAAGTTTTTTCACCTCTGGATATTATACCAAAACAAAAGTCGTAATAAATTACGTTCTATTTTGGTTGCCAAGTAACAGGCAATCAATGTCTTGGGCTCTAGGGTTCGAAGGAAATAGCCTCTCTTTAGTCAATACAGTTCTATGATAATAGCCTCTTAACCAAACTATTGTCTAATTCTGTTGTTATGGAATAGCAGGTAGTATGCATATCTTCCTGATCTAGGCACTCCAGGATGGTAAAGGATAGTTTCATTCCAAGAATCTAGATAATTTTGAGCCTCCACGAACTCAGAAGAGGAAAACCATCACTGGGAATAACATAGATGTACTAGGATGGAATTCAGAAGGGAAACGAGGGGAAGACATTGGACGAAGAAACAAGCTCTTCATACCGACATTAGCGAAAGCTTCAGCAAGGTGGTTTCTCCCAATAATTTCATCCTGGTAATGGAAGAAATACCCAAATGGAAGAAAAACATAGTTACGTCCAATAGGACTAAAAATTTTGTTACCTGCTGTGTGTATCACAGAAGGAAACCGAACCGTTAAAACTTTCCAACAAAGAATCGTATCAAATAGGACCTTACATTCCGCTTCCTCCACAAATAATGAGGCAACTGTCTAATGCGCTAAGGCAAATTATTAGGTACACCCAAGAGTACGTGCGCATAGTCCTATAATAGAACAATGGGCTACAGCACTTGCTGTGAATGACTAATCTTCTGTATCCTGAACCACCAAACCATAATTCTTCAATACTTTCCCAGTAAGCATCCTATAAAGCCAAGTCATAGCCACAGAAGAATGATAATCTTGAGCCAATCAATTGTCATTTGCCTTGAAAATATTACTTACCTTCAAAATTTTGCCCCCCATGCTGCTAATACCTTTGGCTTCATTTTCAATATTTAGTCTGCATCCAGTCTTGTAATTGTTATAAGAGCCGCAATTGTTAGAAACACAAGACATGTCACTAATACAACTCAACATAAGGTAGGAGTGGCACAGAAAGAACGGCAAGGGTATCTTCACCAATCACCACTACCAAATTGTGTCAATGTGGTTTTCCTTTCTTTGGGGAAGAAGGAGGTGGGGGGGGAGAAGGGGGTTTGGCGACAATGTGAAATGCACAAAAGCTAATCGTGTAACCATGAAACAAGCTATTTTATTGAATGTTCTTCCAATAATAATAAGAGACAATCTACGACTCCAGACTCTCCATTTTGCCCCTCCATACCCGCATTGACACAAGACTCTACGGCTAGGATATGAGATATTGTCGGACCCTTGTCCAACTCTAAAGCAGTAGGGGTGAAAAAATTAGGAAGATGTGATCATTTTCTATCTTCATTCATCATTATTTTAATGGATCTTTAATATTCAACTGTTTGATAAATTGACAACCTTGTAACTATTGAAATATTATAAGAAGATTAACTTGAAACAGTAACTTTCATATGTAAAATTACAAGTCCTCATTTCCGTGTTCAAATTTTTAACTGTACCCCCGTGTCGTAAAGTTAGAGCATTGATGAGTCGGACACTCAGATCCGTACCCATGTCTGACACCCCATCGCCAAGTCCATGTAACATAGGAGACAACTTCATCTGACCCCTTCCTAATGGCCACATACAGCGTAGCAATAGCTCCGGAGCAATTACATATAAGATGCAATCAAATAGTTATCATCTCCATCAAGTACTTGGTCTGTTCCTCGTTACATTAGAAAGTAAAATCCTACCTTCCAACAGAATCAAGCATACATCATCACCTCAGTGAAATTCTTTCTCCCCAAAATGACATCAGTCACTTGGCAACAATTGGAAGCATCTGGCGAATTGGTATGGATGCTATGAAGGTCATGGTATCATGTCAAATGTCGTGCAACTTACTTCTCTTTCACCACCGCTCCCTAGGCCGGCCATCAGGGAAAACAGGAACTCGGTCTTCTGTATTCATGGGTAAGACATTCGACTGCTCAACTGGTTTGCTTAAATCAACCCTCAAACTGTCATTGTCATCATCAAAATCTGGGGGCATTTCATCCTCTTCACTCGACATGTCCTCGTAATCCTCTTCTTCTTCTTCTTCGTCATCATCAAACTCGTCATTGATCGCATTATCAAAGTCAGACATTTCCTCATCTTTTCCCTCACTAATTTGGTCCTGCTTATCATCAAAGTCTTTTGCTTCATCATCACTCTTTCGAGTTCTCCTCTTTGGAAACTGAGGTATATCTACAAGAGCCCGCATCTTCTCCTTGACTAGTAACAGCTTGTTCTTGTCAACCAAGTAAGACCCTCGGTAAGCTTCACGCAGGAAAACCGAATCTCTGGTGCCCTTAAGTGATACATAAAACATATCAGGATGTCTAATCAGCATCCCTCTCAGCTGCTGTGAGAACCTAAACTCCTCCCTGAAATGAGTCAGATGATCAACAAGAGTCCTCTTTTCCACAGTGAGGCTCAAAATCTCATGGACAACACCACAAGCATGCTTCTCTTTTTCACGTGTACCTGGCCTAAGATGTGAGAACTCCGAATATGGAGATATGTAGGGCATATCCCTAAAGAAGCTAAGGTTATTCATCTCAGCTTTGGACAGTTTAAGACCCTTAGGCACCTGCACCCTCTTAAACTTTAAAGGCCTATCTATAATCAAATCCTTCTCTTCCATCTCTCTAGCGCGATTTTCCTCTTCAGCCATCTCTGCTGCCGAAACAGCAAGCTCAGGATCCCAATGGGTCAACTCCAAAGCCGGACCTTGATCAGTTGGGACAACTTTAAAGTACTGAGGATATCTATGACAAATCGTGTCCCGAAATTCCAAAGGAAGCCCAAGATCAGTCCTCAAGTGGCCAATCTTCTCCAACAAAATCCTCTTCTCCAGTGACATCATAAGCAATTTCCTCAACTTGATAACCAGCAAACCTTCCATTTCTTCCCTAATCTTCAACTCCTCCAAGTATAACCTCTCAGCCTCTGGGGTCAGCCTAAACCTAAGCAAATATGCTCCTTCCTGCTCTATCTGAAAAACCCCAGGAAATTTCCTCAGCAAAGCAATGAATCTCCTGCCCTCTGGCAACCCCAAATATCTCCTATACTTACCCAATTCAAGAACAGACATTGCTCTATCAGGCTGACTCACTAAGATATTCCTAAGTTTCAAAACCAACTGAAGCTTCTTGTCTCTTTGAATAACATTATCAAAGGGCATCTCTTTCCTTCTCTTAACAACAGCTCTAATTGGATGAATTGGGACATGGGTTCTCCTAATTTTCCCTAAAACAAGCTCATTTTGCCCCAAATTCAGGTCTTGGCCAAAGAAAGAGAACCTCAGAGAGGATTGGAGGGAGAAAGACAAATGGGGTTTATGGGAAAAGATCGGGTTTTGTGGGATTGAGGTTTTGGGACAGAGAAAGAGGGGCAAAGGGGTAGAAGATGTGGTTTCGAGTGAAGGAAAAAGAAGGAGCTTGGAGTCCATGATAATAGTGAATGAAGAAATTAACAATATCAACAGATTCAACAGTATCCAAAAGGAATTGAGCAGTAGGTATGGGTTATAGAAGGAGAGAAAACCGGGGATAAGGTCTAACCTGAAGATAGATTAATGGAGGTGCCCACGTAGAGTTGAATGAATGAGGGATTTGGAAGCCTTAAACCTCTCTAGTTTGTGAGAATTGCGCTGTGAAGCTCGCTCGCTCTCTCTCTCTCTCTCTCTGTGGCTTTGACGCCGCGCACCCTTTTGTGGCGAGTGTCAATGAATTCATATATCTTCATTACCTCGCTGCAAAGTAGATGACTTTATTTTCTTTTTTACCAAATAGAGTAAATGTAATCCGATAATTAGGTAATTTTTCTTTCAAAAATTCTATTCAATAATAAAGTAACCTGTTTTTTTGTTGATGTGAAGTATATGAGTGAATTTTGATATATTTGCCCATTTTTCCTTTTTTAATAAAGAAGGAAGAGAAGGGGAAAGGAAAAATGATCTATCTACAAAATACTAGAGGGTAAATTTTATTTTTAAATATCATCAGTATAGTTGATAACTTAATAAAATTTTAAAACATCATGATTAATATTTTAGGGCTTTTTTCCTACAAATTTTTGCATCAAATAAGTAACAAATTCAGTTTCTGTTTGAATTTAAATTGAAGACGCATTTATTTTATGTTAAAAATGAATAAGATAATATCTAAAATGAAAATTGGAATCCCAAAATCATGTGCCTATATTTCTCAGTGAAATTTCTTATTTGATACTATGTTCATCCTAAAAGAATGTTTACTTCCATAACTCTTGACAGTTAAATTTTTTTCAAATTATATTGATTCATACCATGTCAATATAGAACTATTGTCATTAGAAATGCTTATGGTAAAATATTGTTAGTAGAAAACAACCTTGTAAGTTTTACTAAAAACTTGTAAGAAATATGAATGTCACATGCAACTTTGGAACGACTGTAGTCTTTTTTTAAAAAAAAAAAAAAAATAATTCGTATGAGCTCAAAGATATAATGGGCCCTTAAGGGCCCAGTGGGCCATCTGAATGGGTCACTAAAATCTTAGATAGATGTTCTTAATGGGTGGGTTTCATGATGGGCCGTTTAAGATGATATATAATCATTGATTGAATTGGCCCAATCCATTACCAATGACCCAATGTCGTAAATCTCTCCACCTCTAAAGCAAGGCCAAACTTTAACCAACTCTTACCAATCTCTTCAAAATTTTTTACCAACAAAAAAAAAATCTACTCATTCACATTTCTTACTAACACCATTCAACTTGTACTAGCTTATTCCAATCCTTTTCAAACATTAACCAACTTCTACTAAGTATTTCAAAAGAAATAGCAAATTCTGCTAACTTCTAACAATTTCTATCAATTTTTATCAAATTCATGCATTTATCAATCATTATTTACCATCGAAGAGAACATGCCCTACTTTGTGAAAAGTTACAATTTGGTTACTTTGCTTTTTACATTTTCACTCTTACATCCCATGGGGTGAGGAGTATAAGTTCTTAGATACCCTAAAAAATTTGTTAAAAACTGGTTAAACTACTTTATAACACGTCCAAATCAACTCCATTAGCATTGAATATTGATCATGACAATTTTTAGTGTAAGTTTCATTTTTACGGAGTTTGAAGAGATTCAGATATATGCAGATTTACCTTCATAAAGCACTCGTGCAAGTGAATAAACCAATTTGAAGAAAACTAGTATCAAATATTAATTTCAACTCTCAAAGCAAATATTCCAAGTCAAAATTAAAACCCATTTACAATTGTCTTCCATCTCATGTACTCAAGAACTAAAATTTAAAATGAATAAGCATAGCCCTTAATCTCATGCATCTCCCCCTTGATTTATCGTTCTGAAAGGATGATTATTGCAAAAGTACTTTTAATTTTTGATTAGCAACAAGAATTAAGTAGAGACCTCATCATTATTTTATTGTAAAAAGACAAAAGGATGAAGAGTGGGAGGCACATGGCGAGTGAAGAGTGAGATGATTAAAATGATAATGATAATAATAATAATTATGGGAATCAAATCCAAATCCTTAATCAATGGTTATCTCGAAGCCGCAATTTTTATTTATTATTGGAAAAAGGAATTCTAGACATTTTTGGCTCCTCCCCACCTCCCCATTCCATGTGAAATTCACACGCCTCGCCACCCTCATCGAAAAAGCCCGCCAACCCAAAACTAATTCCCGCCTCTTTTTTTTTGTTTTCCCCCTTTTACTTTACGTTTTCTTTTTCGACTTTATTTTTAGTCGATGATTATCAAAATTTTGTTCTCATTATGAATTGATAAATACATACATAATATCATTTATATTTTTAATATTAATTAAGAATTCATGTTGAAAACTAATTAAAATCATCAAATTCTTTGGTACAAGTAAAATGTTGATAATCTAAAAGTGTAAAAACATATTTTTAATCAATTCAATATAAAAGACTCATCTTAAAAATAAAATAAACCAATTAAATTTGGTACGCCTTCTGTTCAACTTTTGTTCGGAGATAGTTTTTTTGTATTTAAATAATCATCAAACTGTACTAGTTTTTTTGTATTTAAATAATCATCAAACTGCACAGATTGACACATCATTATCTATTGTTTGAAATTTTTATTTGATTTTTATTTTGGAAATAAATACTTTTAAAATTTATATTTATAATCAATATTTAAGATGACGATCTCATAAATCTTATTCATTTGTGCACTACGAAACATCCGTGGATAATTTTGGTGTTGATTTTTCTAGTTCTGCGTGCATTATGAATATTGATTATCACTGTTATATCTCTTATCGGTTATCAAAGTACAAGATTTTAATTAATTTATTCATTTTGTAATATTGGAAGAATATAAGTAATGATGATTTGAAAAAAGGAAATCTAAATAATGATCACGATTTGTGAAAATTGGTAAGAAAAAAGTTGCCTTTGCTTTTTTTTTTTTTTAAAGCAGGATTAGTCCTTTTAATTACTCTCTCTCTTTTTTTCTTTTTTTCTTTTTTAAATGCGGGGCTTTTTTAGCTTTATCTAACAGTCAAATATGTTTTTAATGTCACCTGCCGGTAACTGGAGTATGCCAGCAAAGTACACGATTATCGACATTAACCACAGCACTTTTAAAGTCACCCGCTGGCATGGTTGGTAATTCAACTTGCACTCCAGGGGCAAAAGTGGAATGGCGATATTGTTTTGACTGTAAAAGACAAGGGTCCGGTCAACGCGGATTGAAAGCAGCATGCTTCATCCTCTCGTGCTGCCGACGCCAGCTTTATTTATGTATTTATTTATTTATGCATTTTTTTTTAATTTTATAGAATATTGATGTATCGATTGTGCGTGTTTTTAAATATTTATTTATTATTTCTATAAATTTTTTGAGACGGTAATTATTAGGTATTTATCTTTATTTTTTAATATTGGGTTGCATTTTTGCTAATTTTAGTTTAGATGGTCGTAGAAGTTAGTTTATGATATCTTTTCATCCAGACTGTTATTTTATCATTTTGTAAAGCATCATTAAGTCTAATAGTATTTGAAAATGATTTTTTTATTTAAGGTTGTGTTAATATTTAATATATAAGTTTTTGTCCCTAAAAAAAGGTACAAATTCAATTGAATATGTATAATATGAAATCCAAACAAGCGACATAATGTAAAAAGTGTTATAATACATTGTTCTTAATATTTACTAGAAAACCGATTTCTTATAAGATTAATCATTATATGTATTTTTCTTTGTAAAAGAGATTTATCATAAAATCGAAATTTGTTATGAAGTTATTGATTAAATGCAATAAATTAACAATTTAAACTGGTTGTAAACATACATGTGTTTTTCTTTTCATTAAAAGAAATTATAAATGTATATTTAAAATTTTAAGTAAGAAATGATTGGATATTGATAATTTATTTTGAAAAATTTCATAGCTACGGAAAGAATACTAGGATGTTTGAAGGAAAGAAAATACAAAAAAAGAAGAAACTTCTATATAAGCTATATAGACCTACTAAATTCATGTAGTAACTTTTTATTAAGCATCAATGAAATCACTACTTTTTTGTTTTTTTCAAATTTAGTACTTAGACTCTGTTTTTTTCATTGGTGAATTTAAATTTATCAACCTAAACTAATTTCAATTCATATCAACCCGTTTCAACCCACTTCACGAATTTTAATTAAAAAATACTAACTTCAGCCAACTTCAATTCACTTCTCATTATTTTAACCAACTTCTACCAATCACACAAAAAAATCAACTAACTTTAATCAATTTCAACAAATTTTAACTTACTTCAACAAAAAAAATACATTTTAAGTTATTTTAATCTACTTTTATTAAATTCAATCAACTTTATTTATTTATCAATTCATATTTTCCAACGAAATGAACACAACATTAACACTATGTGAATATTTAAAATTGATGTTGGCCATCAGAAATCAGATTGCTAAAATACAAAAAACTTTATTTCCTTTTGGTTGCCTTTGTCTCTCTCACAATCATTTTACTACTTTACCCCTTGAAATTCAAACTCCTTTGCCGGACTCCAAGATCTCTTTAAATAGAATTTTATTTTCGATTTTGGCAAAAACTCAAATTAATTATTATTATTATTGTTAGGATTATTTACTACCATTACTATACTGGTAGTAGTACAATTTTTACATTGAATTAATTTCCCTCATTTTCCCTTCCCACAAAGCTTTTCATTTCATTTTCATTCCATTCTCTCCCCCCCCCATTTCTCTCTCTAACTCTCCATTTCAGACAAGGAGACATTTTTTTTCCCTTTTTTATTATGTTATAGTATATTTGCAGTTATTTCTGACTCGCCGGAAAGTTGGGTGCCGGCGGCTGGTTGTTTCCCGGCGATGGTTGTTGGCCGTTTGATCATCTCGAACGACGCCGTCTGGTAGCATCAAAGTGCTAGTTAGTTTCAGCTGCCTGAAGGTTTGGATACTTACACTTCCCAGTTTAGAACCTTTTTAATTACCATTAATTTTGGGTACTTAATCATGCAAGTGCTTTGCTTAATGGGTTCTTGTTGACTCTAATCCGTGTTGTTAGTTTAGTTTGAATATTCTCATACTGGGTTAGTAACTGATTAGCGTCTTAATAAAATGTGGGAGGTTTTAGTTAACCATTAGTTAACTAGTGGTTTAAATTTAGGTATTTGTTCGAATCTGAACTAGAAGAACAGCAAAAATTTTGTTATGATGAAGTAAGTATTAGCTGATTTTTAGTTTTTTTTTGGGTTGCCATTAAGTATCTGGAAATTACTTTTTCTTGTTTTTGCAAAGGTTTTTTTTTTTTCGGGGGTGACTTTAATTGTGATTTGGAGGGTCAGTAGTATTTACATATGTGCCACTTGGTCGAGCATGTTGGACCAAGCGTATGAATTTTTTCCATGGTTACCCTTGCTGTATTTTAAGGTTTTCTGACAAGGGTTCAATATGCTAAAATATGCATGCAGCCAAGAAGGCTTAGGCTAGTGTATTTGGTATTTTAGAGTCAGTTTGGAATATATATCCCCTGGAAGAATCCATACATATCTACATATATATGCATGGAGGGAAAAGACAATATGAGCTTGGGGGTGACGGTCATAGGGGCGGAAGTTCCATCAAATTATCATGTGGCACCCAGGAGTGAGGCCCCTCCACAGGGGACTGTATCACCCGGTGGAGTTATGATCCCAGCAAGTGCCGGCATTCCGGGAATAATGGAGAAAAAGAAGAGGGGTAGGCCGCGGAAATATGGCCCTGATGGTAGTGTGTCGAGGCCATTGTCACCAACACCGATTTCTTCATCGGCTCCACCAGCTGTTGGTATTCATCCTGGCCCTAAGCGGGGCAGAGGAAAGTCAGCTGCTTCTGTGGCCAAACAGCAGGCGAGATTTGCAATGGTTCCAATGGGTAAGTGGACCCTTGCTTTTTGTTATATTAACAGTTAGTCACGAAGAAAGTTCTCCAAACATTTGAGATGATTGCTCAAATCTATAGTTTGGATGTGAAACATGAATACTTGTATATTGTGTGTCAAATGCAGTCGTTGCAGTTGATATGCCCATAGGAATATGCTTTTTGTGGCATTTGTTTGTGTTTAGTATACATGTCGCATGAAGGAAACTTTAATATAGAAAGCAAAATGGTTGAATTTTTCAATAGTCTAGATTTATTTCATACCACTCGTGGAAAGCATAAATGGTGATAGTGGATGTTGGTTGACTATGCTGTCGGGTGGATCTATTGTTTAAATTTTGTGGGGCTCTGCAATATGCCTGCTGAAAATCTATAGAATATCCTTTCTTCTTCTTGCATGT
>NCQV01100696.1:10710-21588 GCA_002740545.1 Lophocereus schottii
ACCATTCTTCTTTGATGACAAACCTATGACAGAAAAAATATAGCACAGTTTCTCCTATGGCATAGTAGATCTAAGAGTGTTTGTTCCTTGTATTTGTCTCTCATTCTTTAACCTGTATGTCACTAGGAAGTTCTTGAAAAAAACAAGCGGGATATAACTGTGGTCATGATGAACTACTACCCCCAGCTTCTGCGCAAGTATGTGGCTGACAAGGCAAAAGCCCCATCATTGATTGAAATTGTTCGCCATATGAATCTTGAACTTTATTCACTGAAGAGACAGGAACAGGTAGATGACATACTTTGTCGTTTTGTCTATGTTATTTATTGAAAAGGAGCTAAGGTTCTTGATGCGAATTTTCTACACTCTTCTAGAATTTCAAAGTTGCTCTTAACCTCATAAGGGAAGCGTTTTTCAAACATGGCGATAAGGACTCTCTCAGATCTTGTGTAAAGGCTATGGACTTCTGTACAAAAGAAAGCAAAGGAGAGCTGCAAGATTTTGCTAGCAATAAATTGAAGGAACTTGGGGATGAACTTATAGCAAAATTGAAGACAGCTTTGAAAGAATTGGTGGTATAGTGTCGTAACGAAGTCCTTTTTTCATGTTTTGCTTTTTGCTGACTTATTAGCTTCAGTCTGACTGTTTAATTATTATATCTTTGTCGATAGGATGGTGATGATGAGTACCCTCTTCTTGTGAACTTAAAGAGGCTCTATGAGCTCCAGTTGGCAAGGTCTGTGCCTATCGATAGTTTATTTGAGGAGTTTTCCTCTATGCTCCGGAATTTCAGAAATGTAAATGATGAGGTGCGTAGTATACATGATTGTGCTCTATTATATTTCTGCCCTTTTCCGGCTGTATCATAATTACTTTTCTCAACAGATGAGCAGTTTTCTGCTGCTCAACATGTTCCTGCACATAAAATGGTCCCTATACTTTGTTCGGAACTCTGAAACTGTGCTTGAGTCATCTGTGTCTTCTTTGCTCTCCAAACGTGATACATTATTCAAGCACTTAGAGTCTTTCCTTCCTACTCCTGACATTGAAGGAGGGATGGATCTGGGGCATCAGCTTGCTTGCAGAGTGAGTTTCTTCCCACTTTTTCTTGTTACAGTACTTACTGATATCAAATGATAATTCAGTTGAATAAAAATGCTTTTAATTGCGAGAACTGCATCTCACTAGAATTCCATGGTATGCAATAGGTCTGTATAATACTGGTTGAGCTTTGGGGCGTGTTCAAAAAATCGAACTTCTCTTCTACGGCACTGGAAGTGCTGGGATTTTGTCCAGAAGAATCCATGCTTGAGAGGTTCTGGTGGCTTTGTGAGCAGCAAGTTGATAATTTGAGTAAGTCCATTTCTGATTCCCTTTTAAATAAGGGAAGATATTATTAAATGGTATATCAAACGAGGTGGTGCGAAGAAGTCTCTAGAAAGGGACTAATTATAGTTCCCTGAAAAAAGAAAAAGCAGTCTGCGAAATCTAGGCTTCCATGACAGATGAGATAAGTTCCTATGCTCATAAAAATATGGAATGTTCATCCATCCATTTTTGATGCACTCGAGCGGTTTACCCACCACACCCCCCGAAGACTGTTTCTCTCAGACCAAATAATTTCTGGCTCTTACAAATAAAAATATGAATTTGATGAATGACAGATGCGTTTTCCTGGACGACAATATGACATATTAATCTGAGTTCTTATCTTGTATTTCCTTGTATTTGTCTGTGTTTTATGCCTTCATCTAAAATAAGTTACAGAGATTGCCAAAAGATCCACTTTAATTGGTTATTTGATACTCTTTCTCTCCTTTTTTAATGAGAAATCACAATAAAAAGTATCAAAAAGTAATGGATGTTAGTCCATGTTCAGTACCCTAACTAAGATTACCCAAATTGAAAATCAGAACATTATTCAGAGATTTAGGAGACATATCAGAATTGATTTCTCTTGCTTCTATTATTATGTTTCTTTTAGATGAAACAGAAGATGAAGATTTCAACAGAGAGTATGTTGAAGAGACAAGCCGAGATACAGTTATGATTGGAGTATCACAGTTGGTTGCTACTGATACAGTTCCCACGGTAAAAGCCATTTGTCTGACGTTGATTTTTGTTGTTAGTTTGTCCTAGCCATTGGTGTTGTCAACTAGCAAAGAAGTTTGATGTTTGCATAAGTGCATGTGTGAGGTGTGCTGTAGTTTGCTGATGAATGCTTAATCTCAAAAGGATGCCTAATATTGGTGGCAGGAGTATCTTGCTTCACAGATTGTCTCGCATTTGGTGAGGCATGGAACCAACATTGCTGAGGTGGTCAAGCAATTAGTAGCTGTTCTGAAGAAAAAAGGTGGAAATGTCTTCAAAATTTACCTTGAAGCACTTAAAAGGGTACGATACTAATAAACTGATTTTAAAACTGATCCGGCCATGCATCTCATTATATTGCTTGTGTGGGTTTGCCGCAGTTCATTCAAGATGTAATTTGTGAGCTATTTAATTTCTTGTTGTCTCACAGATAATGTCATGGTTAAAACAACTCTGTGAAGGGAGACATCTTTAATGTGGAAAGCAGAAATGTGAATAAGGGAGGCTCTAATTCAGGGCATAAAGAAAGCATGAAAGTTTACGACAAGCAAAGTGTATGATGAAAATAGAGAGTTAGGCAATCTTGTTAAGTTGGGGTTTTTTAAAGGCTGCTGATTTAAAGATATTTATGCCTTGAGCTATTGAGGTGGTAGAAAATGCATTCAGAGTTGTGCATGATCTTTGCTAACTACTCATTGACACATCATAAACATAATATCTGCATTTTCACCTTTGGTTTATATTCATTTTATGTCGGTTTGGCAGGCATACTATCGATATATGGCAAAACGTTCTAATAATGGCGATCAAGCTTCTGTGAATAAGTCTTTGCTTGATTGCAAGAAACTTGCTCTTCATCTGTCAGCGACATGTGTTGGATTTGCAAGAAGTAATCATAGATCAGACATCCTACAGATTGTGGTAGATGGTATAAATTTTGCTTTCGAGGATATACCTAATCACCTATCCTTCTTAGAATGTGCTGTCCTCCACTTTGCCCAGAAACTTCCAGCCACTGATATTACTGACCTGTAAGTTTGACTCCGTGAGTATCTGATGTATGACTGGTTTAATTGCTTTTGTAAATAACATAATTTGTGTTCTTAGTTTTATTTGGACACGTATAAATTAAACAGCACTGTTTTTTTTGTGATCTCTTAGGTTAAAGAATGTCCAAGGGCGAACAGAGAATGTAAACATGGATGAGGATCCTAGTGGCTGGCGTCCATATCATGTATTTGTTGAGACCCTGCAAGAGAAATGTATAAAGAATGAAGCTTTGGCAGGTATTTGTGGGCTATGTTTGCAATTCAAAGATGTCGTTTGTGTGTGTTGCCTGGAATCTTCCTTTTACTTAAAAGAGTTCATATTAGATGCTCTATACTCCAGCTTGGATATGTTACACCAAAGAGTTCATATTAGATGCTTTATACTCTGGCGTGGATATTTTACACCAAATGATGCCAAAAAAAGGGCATAATGGCTGTGTCTGATTCTTTTCTTATCCATATTTGATCCCAATTGGTCTGAGTAGCATCCTAACAAACTCATTATGGTAATATTGGGTGAATATATTTGTTTGGAGTTTTATAAATGCGCCTGTGTCTATAGGGGACTGTAACTCATTAAGCTTAAGTCATATCATCTTCGTTTTTTATCTCTCTTGACTTCTCTTTCGAAACTTTTGGAGCTATTAAGCTTGGAAGAAGCTGCTTGATATGTCCTCAAAAGCCGTCTCATCCGCTTAGTTACCTAATTTGCTACAACCACCCTTGATCCACGATCCGGGATCCTTGTTCCAGATGGCAATTCACCCGGGATCCAAAACACGATGGGTCATGATCCAATTGTCACTGTTATCCCGATTGAGCAAAGTTAATGATGATTTTGTAATAGTAGAACAATTGTTCACAATGGGCTTCGGTTGATGCCTTGATGGGCTTTGTGCCATACCTTCAACAATGCAAGCATCATGATCGTTTTCAATGGCAGCTGCTGACTTCAGAGGTAGACTGTGACAAGGAGATGAAGGGATAGAATAGGCTGCTAGGGTTTTAAGTAATGGAAGAGAGATGGGGCAGGGGAACTATGTGCTATAACTTTAATTTGGGGATGGAGGTGTAAGAAACGAGTGGGTAGTAAGAGAGAGGGGATGAGAGCGAAAGGAGGATTAATTTGGGCAAGTGGGAAAGTAGCTACAAGTTATAGAGAATTGGGGACATAGGGAATGATAAAGGGTTAAGATACTGGAAGAAAAAGAAGGCAGTTTAGGTATCATACATGATATATAATTAATGAGATAATTTTTTATTTCATTAATTTATTATGTACTCTTATGGAATTTGGCATCTATTAGTATTCCCCTTTATTTTATTTTGAAAGAAAACAATTGGTGATCTGGAAAAAATTTTGCGGCGCGTTATGATCCAAATTAGCGTTCCTAATGAAGCTACCCCCTCGTTCCGGGATCCTAGCGAAAGTGTGTATTGCGATCCCGAACTCGTTTTACCAATCCAGCAATCCCCGACCCTGGTAACTATGCTCATCAGTCATGATTAATTGAAAGACTTCCAGCAGAATGTATATCAGTCCTAAGATCACAGATAGCAATTTCCTTTTTTGCGTACTTTAACAAATTTGCAGAGACCCTCGTCTTCCTCTTCACAGCTGTAATGCTTCTCTGTGATCAATGTGATTACTATTGCAATAGACTGATCTGCTTTGAGATTATTAGGAATATGGAGTTCCTCATATCTTCCTCAAGATCCATCGAGTCTTTTGGATTTCACATCCTAGCATCCATCTGTATTTGGACTGAGGAGCTCTGGTGCCGGTGTCTCCCAAAGAAGGTTCCAGGAATTGAATTGGGCCTGATTCTTTTTTACATTTTGGAACTTTTTCTATTGGCATACAATTTGACTCATCTTTTCAGCAAGTGAGAATGGTGAAGTACCTGCAGTCCTGCGAATATAGCTAGGGTTTGTAATCATCATCAGTCGAAAACTCGAAATTAGTTGTATATGAAGTTGGATGAAGTATTGACTATCTTTTTTCTGCGGATTAGAGCCCAGAATCTGCTTGTTCACATGATTGGAAAGAAAAAAAACATGCCATTCATTTCTCTCATAAGATGAATAGGCATCTGGAGAATCCTTTTTTATTCCCTTTCTCCACCATATGCATGATGCGCTCACAGACAGCCAAAATAATCTCTCTTCTTGGTCACTGCTTGGAAGAATTTGATAGCTGCCTTAACAAACCTGCCTCTAATAAGGTAATGGTACAATAGTCTGCAAACTTTGGAACAAAGTTCAGCAAACAAACCAAGGGTCTGTGGGGTTGATCCTTGCCTAGCATTTTGCAGAGTTTAGTAGTTTATGTCGGGCAAATGGACTAATATTGGTTTCCAAGCTACTTGACAGAGAGCATGGCTTTCATAAGATTAGCTTGCTGGACTCAGTAGTAGGCTGCTGAGATTTTTTGGCAAGGATATATTTCAACCTTCAGCCAGTCATATTCTTTTGTGCAGCCCAAGGAAATTAGGAATCAATTGTTGTATGATTTTCCCTTGCAGAGGATTGCTAAAATTGCTCGTGGAGAGTAAAGGCCCTTTATGAAATTGAATGGAAGGCTCTGTGATGATGTACCTGTCTTAGTGTCAACAACTCAGCATCTAGGGAAATTGTCAGCTTGTGGAAAATTTCTTATGCTTGGGATGAAAGACTGCCTATGTTTTTGAAGTCAATGATGAAAGTAAATTGCAGAAGTGCAGATCATTTTCAGTTTTGATGCCAGATTGGGTTCGGTTCTTTTGGTTCTCTCTCCTCTCTCCTCTGTCGAAGTTAGTTGTAATTTACCCCTTGGACTCCCATCTGAGCATGCTACTAAGCACTGGCAGATGCCATTGAGTGTAAGGGTTTCCCTAGGCACCTTTAGTTGGAAAATTATTTTATTTTTTAAAATAATTCAAAATTTTCAAATGGTCAGCCATAAAAATTACTTGACATTATTCAAATTTAGGAAGCTCAAAAGTGGGAATTATTGCATAGAGTTACTAGATCTCCTACTGTCAGCAAGCTTGCATTGGTGTCTCATAGTCCAACTTCCTCATTTACACTTCATAGTACAAGTCACAAAGGATGCTCCACTCAAACATCATTGCAAACTATTACGAAGCTGTATTTGTGTAATTTGATGTCATCTACTTGCCAAATCTCTGATGTAGTCGTGAATGCTTCTCCTTTACCTGTTATGCGTGCTTGTACAATTGAATCTATCACCTCTCCACCAATATTGCTTTTTTTTTGTTGGGGGGAGGGGTATCTTGTCTGGCTTTATTTTTAAAGATTTTTTTTGGGTTCATTCCCATAAGATCTTGTTTCTCTGATTTTAATGCAAATCACTAGAGAAATTAATGCTGTCATTGTGCTTCTATCACATTGGACAGACTACTTGATCGCCTTGTAATTCTTTTCATTTGATTTATTTTCATCACCACCTACAGATTGTATATTCTTATTTTATCTGCGCTATATCTCCTCATAGTTATAAGTGTATGCAGTAGTGGTGCCTGTGGGATCCTCCATCTTAGGATATCTATCAGGAATTTGCTGCAATCTTATATTGCATCCTGGTAGCAGTTTCCTATTTGTAGGTTTCAGGTGCAAATTTTTCTTCCCTGCCAGGCTTCCTATTTTGTAATCAGGTAACCTGGATAATTGCATGCATTAGTGGATTTATTTAACCTTTTCTCATTCAAATATTATTGTTTGACTAATTTTATTGGCGGCTTGTGTGTAAGCATCCTCCATTTTGGGTGATGTTCTCATTTAAAGACTTTGACCTAGTGGTATTACTTATATGCTGCAAAATGCTCAATTTGAAACCAATGTGTCTGCAATTTGGCGTGAACAAATTGGAACAATATAACTCTTTGCTCCCGTTTAATTTGCTCCTGTTTAATTTGGTCCCTCTATATGCTGCAAAAGGGGGTTGCATTCTTTAAGATTGTGGGATTCATTACTGATCTGATTATCTAAATTCAAGTTTTTTCTCTTCTCTTCCTGTTAAAGATAATTTTTTTCCTATACTTTGACCGGAATCATTTTTTGTACGAAACTCCTCTGCTTTTACCGGAATTATATTCAAGTTGAGATGTGTCGTCAATGCTGGACTTTAGATGATGCTTTGCATGCTTTTTTTTAAATTTTTTTTTTATCGTATAGTCATATATGTAATTGATTAAGTCGCCATGGGTCAGGATTTACTTTATTTTTTTTGGTTTCTTTTTGGTGGCATGTAAAAGATCTTCCATTTGTTGAATTTTAATGTAAAAGATTGCTAATGCAAACTTCAAAATGCTAATAAATTTTGCTTATTCTATTATAACATGTTCCTGCATGAATTATTGAACAAGATTATTTGAACTGTTTCTCAAGATTCACCCATTGGTTCGCTCTTTTATGCCCCCATTCACCTTTTACTTTCATCTTCTAAGTTAGCAGCGTTCTTGTTTGAAATGATCTTCTCCTCAACAAGCTATTTTGACTTACCTTTTCTTTTCAATTATCGAACGAATTTTAATCCATAATTGTGCGGAGTTAGGGATTCAAAATAGTTAATCAATGTAAAATTATCTTCTTTTCTGATGAGCATCCTGTACACCTTCAATTTTCTGATGTTGTAAAATGTTGCTTCAGTTGCTGATGAGAAAGAAGGAACTTCAGTAAGACGTCGAGGCCGTCCACCCAAACTGCGTAAGTTGCAGGGAAAGAAATTATTTGATGAGCATAGCTTGAGTGAGGAAGAGGACATCATAAGTGCTTCTGACCAAGAAGGTCCGGATGAAGAAGATGAGGAGGATGAGGAAGAAGAGGATAAAGCTCTGATAAATGTGATTAAATCATCATCAAAGTTAAGGTCGAAAACAGTTTCCAAACTGCCAGGTATGGAATGTTGTGCTCCCTCCTGCTCTTCGGCATTTATTGGGATTCTTACAGAAGCTTTGCAAGAGAGAGATGGTCTGTTCTTGAGGAGATTTCATTAAAAGGACAAAATAGTATTTGACTTCAGAACTGAGTCTGCAGCACGGCGCTTAGTATGTGGTAATGAGTCTAATTTCAGAATTTGCTAGATACAATTGAAGCTGGTAGAATAGCCGTCTAAACATAGGGCTTGTTAAGATGAAACCCCAAGATCGAACTGTGTCAAAATCGTGTTCAAAATTGATACTTCTCTTACAGAAGCAAAAGTTGCGGCTGGTTTCATAAGTGAGACCACATAAGTCGTTAGAAGTCTACAAGTCGATTGATTGTAGGTACAGAGTCTAGCAGTTAAAAAACTAGGGGCTGGTAAGTGGGAAAAAACCCACATGTAGCATGGCCTATTAGAAATCCTTACTGTAGCAACAGGGCATAGCCTCCAAGTGACTCATCTAAATTTAGTTAGTTTTTAAGCGAGATGTAACATAATAACTGTGGATAGATATGATGCAGATTTTGACAGCTATTTCCAAATATATGAGGGAAATATTAAGCTTCGTAGGTAGTTTTCACTATTCAATTGCTTGGTGATGTATATCACACACTTTATGATAGTTTACAAACTTTCAATTGAAGATAGTAAATTGGCATTGCACATTGTGATCGAGAATGTAGAGCTGGCTAAGCGAAGATCTTTCATTTTGCTCAAATATGTCAAAATTTTGTGGTATTTCCATTTGGTACTATGTACTCTTGAGAAATCCATTTGGTATACAGTGTGAAATGTGTTTTATAATTTACAACTCGTCTGAGTGTGGGTCCCGCTTTCTTAGGGTCTGGAGGAGATCTAATTGTAGGCAGTCTTACTTCTATATATAATGATTGCAAGTGAAGAGACTGTTTCCAATAGACCCACATAAAAAGTTTTAAGAAGATATTTAGACATCGAAAATCGATTGATAAAATCACTTAGCAAACACAAGACCGCAATACTCAAAATAGCGTAAGTTAACAAGAACAATGTATGAGTGAAGAGTTTTCGTACCTTGAGAGGCTACGACTCAAGCCAGTAGAGGTGCGATAATAACACCCCTGTTAAAATCCATCTACTATCCGGTAGGATTGCATTGCACGTAGGAAGAAATAATAATCAGTACAACATAACACAAACTCTACCCAAACAAAGCCAAAGAAAAGACTAATAGGACGCTAAGTATGATCTGTAACTTTAATTCTAGATCTCCACATACTCCTATCCTGAGCTATGTATTCCATTAGACCTACGAACTTCAAATCGTTTCTAGTCACCTCGTTTCAACTTTTTTTTGGCCGTTCTCTACCTCTTTTACACCCCAGAAGGGTAATCGTCTCGCACTTTTTCACTGGTTCATTCTCACTCATCTTGACATGACTAAGCCATCTCAGTCTAGTTTCCCTCAACTTATCTTCTATGAGTGTAACTCCAACTCTCTCTCTAATCACTGCGTTTCTGATTCTATCCAATCTCATATATGCATAAATCCATCGAATCATTTCCTTCTTTGCTACCATCAACTTCTGTACTTGAGGTTTCTTAATTGGCTAGCATTCTGAACCATATAACAAAGTTGGTCTAACTACCATACGATAGATCATCCCTTTCAATCCTGCAGGAATTTTTTTGTCATACAAAATTCCGAAACCACTTCTCCATTTTTGCCATCCCACTATAATATGTTGGTTAATATCTTCGTCAATATCTCCTTTCTTCTCAATAATTGAGCCTAAGTACTTGAACTTATTAGCTCTTGGTATTGCCACATCATCCATGATGACTTCTTCTCCAGCCTCTTCCCCACCACTGAACCAACATTTTAAATATTTAGTCTTTAATCTAAGTCCTCTAGATTCTAAATTATTTCTCTGTTGCTCTAACTTGCTGTTAAGATCATCTGTAGTTTCATCGATGAGAACAATGTCATGAGCAAATAACATACGTCATGGTACCCATTCTGAATCCCTCTTGTGAGTACACCCATAATGATAGTGAAAAGGAACAAGTTTAGAGCTGATTCTTAATGGAGTCCAATGTCAGTAGGAAAGTCCTCTGTGTTACCTTCTAAGGTCCTTGCACTTGTTTTAACTCCTTATACATGTCCTTGATAGCTCTGATATGCGCCTCTGGCACTCCATTCTACAAACACTCCGATAATATCTCACGCAAAACTCTATCATACGCTTTTTCTAGGTCTATGAATATCATGTGAAGATCCTTCTTTATATTTCTATACACTTCTATGAGCCTTATTATGAGATAGATTGCTTCGGTAGTCGATCGGCCTTGGATAAAACCAAATTGGTTTTCAGAAATAGAAATATCCTTCCTCAATCTTCCCTCAATCACCCTTGTTTGATACTTCTATAATTATTGCAGTCTTGAATATCACCCTTGTTCTTGTAAAGCGGAATGAATGTGCTCAATCTTCATTCGAGGGGGCATATTTGCAGTTCTAAAAATAACATTACAAAGCTGCGTTAACCGCTCTATCCTTGTGGTTTTACGTAGGTCATGTTATAATTTAGTAGCACTTATATTTATTTTCGCACCGTGCACCAGATGGTTTGTTCCAAGTACGGGGGAACGGAGTATCACTAAATAATTTCTTTTCTTTTGCTGCAATCAATTGAAGGAGTCACTATTTGAGAATTCCTTTTGGTTTTGCGTCAGTCATGTTTCTTGAGTTTCTTGAGTTTGGTAAGATTTTTAGTTGATTTTTAAAAGCGTATCTGCAATCTCATTCTTGGGGTGACGCTTAAGTATACCTGG
>NCQV01100717.1:3331-13844 GCA_002740545.1 Lophocereus schottii
CCCAGAGAAACAGTCAGTACATGTTCAGGTAATTAAAGATATGAATAAAGATAGAATTTGAACATTGGTACAAGAATCAGAACTTAATTTGATTCAATTTATTTCTCAATGACCAATTTAGAATGGCAAATGGGGAACTTAATACTTATTTCAAACTCACTATGTTATTAAAAATGGGGTTCATCTCAAACTCAAAATCAGCTACAGTTTAACAAGAACACAACAAAAACCTTGGGCCATTAACTAGTTAATTCAAAAATATTGTCAAATTGGCACGGGTCACATAAACCATATCATTATAACATGAGTAGAACAAACACAATCAATTTTCTAGTCTCTTCCCTACATTAAAAAAAAAATTTAATTTTCCTTACAAGCTTTATTTGCCTTACATTGTCCTCAATGTGGAAAACAATAATAAAGAGAATGATGGAGAAATGAAGAACACAACCTGCTGGCATGAGGAAAGCATTTGTAATCACATTCAGGAAGCCATCTCCAAATGAACCTTTGAAACCATCACTAACCACAAAAGCCAAAACTAAGTGAGGTACCACATCCAGGATATAATGGACCGTGAACAAAATGGAAAAAAATAAAATAACATGGAATAACTAAAATTTGCCTAAAAAGATTAGGTATCCTCCCAATAACCGCTAAGCCTAACGTCGTCAGCCCAACAATGTCCCATCCACTTAATCATCTATTAGATTTATGGATTCAATCAAACCAGACTCATTTTCATTAGTCACAGTAGGTTTCAATCGTTAACCATTGACAGTAAGAACACGACCATCCTGAGGGTCCAGAATTTTGACTGCCCCAAAAGGAAATATTTATTGGACTACAAAAGGACCATCCCATCTAAATCTCAACTTGCTAGGAAACAGCTTAAGTTTAGAATTAAAAAGACAAACCTTCTTATTAGGTTCAAAAGATTTTCTAGCAATCATCTTGTCTTGAAAAGATTGGGTTTTGGCTTTATAAATCTTAGCACTTTTATAGGCTTCATTACGCAATTCATCCAATTCATTCAATTGAAGCCTTCGATTAGAACCTACTTGTTTCATATCAAAATTAAAAGCTTTAATAACCCAAAAAGCGCGATGTTCTAACTCGACTCGCAAGTGACAAGGCTTACCAAAAAGGATTCGGAAAGGAGACATCCCTATAGGGGTCTTATAAGCAGTGCAATAGGCCTAAAGAGCATCATTCAATCCCAAACACCAGTATTTTCTATCGGGTTGAACCATTTTCTTAAGTATGGACTTGACCTCATGATTCGACACCTCAACTTAACTACTAGGCTGAGGGTGATAGGAAGTAGCTGTTTTTTGAGTCACAGAATATTTTCTAAGCAAAGCCTCGAAAGATCTATGATAAAAATGACTACCCCCATGACTAATAAGAGCTCTAGGGTCCCATATTGCCAGAAGATGTATTCTATGACAAACTTGACTACAACTTTGTGGTCATTGGTACTAGTAGTTAGAGCCTTCACCCATTTTGACAAATAATCGACAGCAACAAGTATGTAAATAAAGGAAAAAGATGGGGGCAAGGGACCCATGAAATCAACGCCCCACACATCAAATATCTCAACAATCAGAATAGGGGAAAGAGGTATCATATCACGACAGGACAGGGTACCGTGCATTGAAGTGGTCACAAACAAGACAGAATTGTCGAACATCGCTAAACAAATTGGGCCAGAAGAACCCACTTTGTAGGACTTTAGCAGCTGTTCTATGTCCTCCAAAGTGACTAGTACAAGCACAAGAGTGACAAAAGGTCAAGATGTTATAAATTTCACTCTCAGGGACACATCTACAAGCCACTTGGTCTAAACAATGCTTGGAAAGGTAAGGATCTTCTTAATAGTAATGTCTTACTTGTGAGAAGAACCTATCTTTCTCTTGTTTAGACCAGTGGGGAGGAATCTTAGCAATAGCAAGGTAGTTCACGATATGAGAAAACCAAGGGAGAGGGGTATGTGACACAGCAAACAGTTGCTCATCAGGAAAATGGTCAAAAAATCCCAATAAATCATTAGTATACTCAGTGAAGATTCTAGACAAATGGGGTACAACCAAATTTTCAGAACTCTTCTTATCTTTAATCTTAAGTTCAAATTCTTGTAGCAACAAAATCCACTTAATGAGTCTAGATTTGGTGTCATTCTTAGCCAATAAATGTCTTACTGAGCATGGTTAGTAAATACGATCACTTTTGAACATAGAAGGTCTGAATGAGATTTATTGAGTGTAAAAACTATAGCTAGCAACTCTTTTTCAGTCGCAGAATGATTCTTTTAAGTATCAATTAGAGTTCTACTAGCATAGTAAATAACATGAGAAATTTTATTCATCCTTTGACCCAAAATAGCCCCTATAGCGAAATCAGATACATCACGCACAATTTCAAAAGGCTAAGAGAAATCAGGGGGCTGCACAATAGGGGCTGACACCAACAAAGATCGAAGCTTTTCAACAGCCTCTACACAATACTCATCAAACTCAAAAGGACTATCTTTAGAAAGGAGGTTAGTAAGTGGGGAGTCACTTTGCTAAAGCCGTTAATAAATCTCCTATAAAATCTAACATGGCCAAGAAAGATCTTACCTGCTCCACAGAAGTGGGAATAGGCAAATTAGAGATCAGATCAATCCTAGCTTAATCAACCTCAATTCCCTTCTTGGACACTCTATGACTCAATACAATCTCTTCTTGGACCATAAAATGACTCTTTTCCCAACTCAAGACAAGATTCACTTCTTCATATTTTTTCAACACAGTAGATAAATTAGCAAGACATTCATCAAATGACAAACAAAAAATAGAGAAATCATCCATAAACACCTCCATAAACTTATCAATGTAATCATAAAATATGGCCATCACGCATCTTTAGAATGTGGAAGGTGCATTACTCAATCCAAAGGGCATTCTCGTGTAGGCGAATGTACCCAATGGGCATGTAAAGGTGGTTTCCTGTTGATCCTTAATATAAATAGGTATTTGATTGTAACTTGAATACCCATCTAAGAAACAGTAAAACCTTTGTTCAACTAATTTTTTCAAAATTTGATCAATATAGGGGATGGAAAAATGGTCTTTTCTAGTGATAGAATTCAGCTTTCTATAATCAATGCACACTCTCCAGCCCATAATCTGTCCAGTAGAAACTAGTTCACCATCATTATTTTGCACCACGGTTATGCTAGATTTCTTAGGGACTACTTGGACTGGACTACCTATATCCAAAAGTTTTACTACCTCTTTCTGGACAATCACTTTCATATGGGGTTTAATATTCATTGCATTTGCCTTATAGGTTTAGCATCATCCTCCAAGTGAATTCTATGCATGTAAATAGTAGAACTAATCCCTTTGAAATCAGCAACCCATCACCCAATAGCAGCCTTGTGTTTAGTTAAGACACAAATCAACTTTGTCTCTTAATTAAGGGATAAGAGGGAAGAGATTACAATAGGTAGGGTCTCTTTGGGTCCTAAAAGCACATACTTGAGTGAGTCGAGGAGAGGTTTTAACTTAAGTTTAGCTGGGGAGAAAATAGAAGGTGGTATAGGAGAAGTAGCCAATGAAGGAAGAGGTTTATAATTGGACACCTAAGAAGAAGACTAAAGATGAAGTGTGGAGTCAAGATTAGAATCAAACTCACCTATTATACTTCTTAAGTCAAATAACCCCAAATCCCTATCGAAAAGACAAGTTTGCTAGGGATCTTTGTTTGGAATAGTAGGTAAGGCCTCTTTAATCATTTCATCAATCACATCAATGAAGAAGCATTCAGATGCATCCTCAAGCACAATTTGAGAAGAAACCTTAATGTTAAGCTTAACCCTCACATTCATAACCAAGCATCCATCACTCTTGACTTACAGTAATGGTGGCATTAGCTGTATCTAAGAAGGGACATCCTAAAATAACAGTGGTATGTTTAGAGGCATCACTATGGTCCATATCCAACATAACAAAATCAACAAGAAAAAGACCTTTATCAATTTGAATTAAGATATCATCTATCCGCCCCTAGGGGTTATTACTGACCTATCAAACAGTTGGGAGGTTTCAGTTCTTCCAATCCTAGCTCTAAGAAAACAGAGTATGGTTTCAAATTAACATTCGAACCTAAATCTGAGAGTGCTCTTTCAGTTTAATGATTACCAATAAAGCATGAAATAGTGGAAACACCAGGATCTTTCAACTTAGGCAGAGTGTCATGTTTCAAAATATGGCTCATTTGTTCATTAACAAAAAAAAAACCCTTTTAAGACTTGTCATCTTTACGTCTTCTTTTAAAAGTTCACATGTCTTTAAGGAATTTTGCATAAGCAGAGATTTGTTTTATTGCTTCCAAAAAGGGAAGATTGACCTTAACATGCTTAAAGGTCTCTAGTATATCCTCTCTGTGTTTGTCTTTCCTAGAAGGAAAAGGTGCATCCAAAGCTTGAAGGCAACGAACCCTTTGCTTGTATGTCCTGACAGAGTCAGACACATTCGAGGGAGGGGGGTGAATCACTCTCATTTTTACAGTCAGTCTCATTGGTTTTTGGCCTTTCCTTTTTATCATGTTTCTTCTCACTCACTTTGGACAACATTCACTTGTTCATTTACAACATCAGATCGACTAACAGAAGGACACTTAAAAGAAGCATGTATGGTACTAGCACAAATTGAACACATCTTGCATAGAAGAGGAATTAGCCATTTTGTTCATGGATAATAATTGGTCAAATTTCTTAGACAAAGTATAAACTTTACTAGAAAGGTTAATCGAATGTGAAACCTTATAAATCCTCCCTTTACTTCCTAATTGTGTAGGCAAGTTAGAACGTGAGGAAGTGGCATACAAATATGAATTCTCACTCAAATGTTCAAACATCGCCCAATCTTCTACAGGTGTCTTATACAGAAAACCACCACTACGTGATACATCTACCATTCGTCTATTGTGCTCATCTAAACTAGAGTAGAAACTCTGAACAGGTTGCCACTAAGCAACCTCATAGTGAGGGCAACTTCCTAACAACTCTTTAAATTTTTCCCAACTTTCATGCAATTGTTCATTTTATTCTATGAGAAAATGGTTATGACACGTTTAAAGCAGTCAGTTTACCAATCAGGAAAAACTTTTTCAAGAATTCATTTTTGCCTTTGATCCTAAGTGTTCATATTTGACTTAGTATCCAACCAAGCCTTAGCTTTATCTTTCAAAGAGAAAGGAAAAAGTGGTAATCGAAAAGCATTGTCAGAAATATTACTTACAAAGATAGTGGAACATATCTCCAAAAATACATCAACGTGCTTAAAAGGATTTTAAGATTCTAGTCGATAAAACGATGGAAGCATTTGAATTAGGGAATGTTTAATCTCAAATGGCTCTGTAATAGTGGGCATACACGTACTCATAGGTGAATCATAAGTGACGGAAGTAAAATACTCCTTCAGTTGCTTAGGCGGTGGGATTTGTTCTTAGCCATCTTTTTTTTAGATTCACGTTTCTTTGCTCTTATCTTACTAAGGGCACGTTCAATTTTAGAATCATATTCCTCAAGTTCTAAAAACAAGGAGTATCTACTAAGCATATAAAACCACAAGCAATCATAAAAATAATATGAAACACTAAAACGATAACCACCAAACAAAATAAGAAGAAAAAGGAGGGAGAAGGAGAAAAAAATAAATAAGTAACTAAAATAAATAATAAAATAAAATGAAATAAAGGAAAGAACAAAGGGAAAAAATGAAAAAAAGGAAAATGGAATAAAATAAGAGAGATTATTAAAGGAAATAAAAGGAAAAGGGTTGAATGGTACTAATGGAAAATAATTGGAATAAACAAAATAATAAAAAAACAGAAATAAAAGAGTCAGATTACATTAGAAGGGAACGGGAAAAATGAAAGTAAAATAGTTAGATTAGGAAGGAATATGGAATAAAATGAAATAAAAGACAGTAAAAATAAATAAATAAAAGGGATGGAGAGAAAAGAAATAACTAGTTACCGAGTTAGCGAGTTAGATTAAGTGTGAATGAAAAGGGGAAAAAAATAAATAAATAAAAGGAAAAGAAAAATCAAAATCATTATTCGTTCCCTGGCAACAGCACCAAAAACTTGGTATAGATTTTAGTAGTTTTAAAAACGCTACTTACTTGCATGTGCATGAGATGATTGTAGCAAAACGAGCATTCCGGGATCGTATCCCAAGTAGAACAAATGTGACTTTTACTTTTCTTAACTAGTTAAGAGAACTATTGAGCAAATTAGCAACAGTAGCAATAATCAAGAAAACAAAATGGGAATAAGAGAGAAAATGTTAATCAATATGCAAAGAAAGGTCAATTTAGAGAAATACTAGGATTTCGATTCCACCAAAAATCTTAATATCGAATTAGTAAATTCAATTGGGGCTTAATTAGCCTCTTCAAAACTCTTAAGCTACAAGCTTAACGTCGATAGATCAGAAAAATGAATTATAATTATTAATAAATAAATTCAACTAGTAGTTAGCATGAATTATTCAATTTAAACGTAATTCATCTAATTTCTAGTCTTGCTCAATCAATCAATAACCAAAATTTTTAAACGCTATTGCATAATTATTATATTAACCAACAAGGTCTAATATGAATAAATGAGATAGCAAGTTAATCAATTGTAAAACATGTATAAACAATCAAAATAAATTGCATAATAAATTAAAAGCAATTAAATAACTCAAAATTGTGCAGTAAAAAGAGACAATAATATTAACCCCAAATGCAATTAGAAAAATCAACAAAGTGAGTCAAGGATCCATCTCAATCTAAGATAGACAACCTACCCAATCATAGGTAGAGAAAACACCATTGAAATTAGACTGGTCATATTTAAACTAATAGTATATTTAAATCCCTATAACCAAACTTTGATGTTTATGTGACAAAATACCAACACAGTGAAGATCAAACTCTTTCTAACTAGGCTCACAAATGAGATGAAAGTTAAAAAAAAAAATTACCAAAATAGCTTATTTTCTTATAACTCTCCCATCTTAAATAATTTTTTCTAGCACAATTTCTGTCTAACTACTAATAATAGGAGGAAGAGAAGAGTGAAAATGAAGAAGGAATGGGACAAACGATGCTCGAATGATGCCCCTCTTCCTCTCTATTTAGCGTGAAATTTGCTCCTTTTCCTTCTCCACTTTTCATGCAAGTCCACGGGTTTTATTCCCAAAATAGCAACTACATACATCCACTTCTTCTAATTGGACCAAGTCAAACAAGTTAAATCAATGGCTAATTTTACTTAGGTAACTAAAATCATACTAAGCAACTGGAATCATGAACGGAGAGAAAGAGAAATGTAAGGTTGGGTGTATGCTATGTGACTAGGCCGCGGGCTAGAAAATAGGCCCAACCAAGGGAAACAAAGAAGAGGGGGCAGGCGCTTGGTGCTACGTAGTGGGCTAAGGGAAAGAACAGGCCCAAGCAGTAGAAAGAAGCAGGCTGAAGTAGGAGAGATGAGGAGATAGGTATTGGGCTGTTGGTTTGACCAAATCTGGCCCATTTCGGGTTGGCAGAGAGATAAAGAGAGGAGGAGAGCAGGCGTTGGGTTGAGATGTGTTCGGTCGCTGAGCCACAGGTAGACAGCAAGGGGAGGAGTAGACAACGGCAGGCCAGGCCTAAACAATGGGTCATGCCTACTGCTGAATACAGTTCGGGCTGAGGAGGAAGCTGACATTGCTGCTGGGCATGTAGTCTTCACTGAACTGAGGTAACAAGGCGGGCCACAAACTGGGCCTTGGGAATAGGCCCAACATGATAGTCTTGCAAAAGTCATAAGCAAATTGATCCTTGGGTAGTTGATTTTGCATAAAAATTCAAACTGTGTTCTTTACCTAAAAATGATAAAATATGCATTATCTCTTATAGAAAATGCATCCCAAAAATGTAAAAGAGGTGTAAAATAGAGAAAAATCACTCATAAAAATATAAATTATGACCTATGACCTAGAATTGATAGCCATGGTCTTTGTCCTCAAAATATGCTAGGCTTGAAGAGTGGGTCATGCCTACTATTGAATACAGTTCAAGTTGAGGAGGAAGCTGACATTGCTGCAGGGCATGTGATCTTCACCGAACTGAGGTAAGAAGGCAGGCTACAAACTGGGCCTTGGGAGTAGGCCCCACATGATGGTCTTGCAAAAGTCACAAGCAAATTGATCCTTAGGTAGTCAATTTTTCATAAAAATTCAAACTGTATTCCTTACCTAAAAATGATAAAATATGCATTATCTCTTATTGAAAATGCATCTCAAAAACGTAAAAAGGTGTAAAATAGAGAAAAATCACTCATAAAAATATGATTTATGACCTATGACCTAGAATTGATAGCCATGGTCTTTCTCCTCAAAATCTGGAGGCATCACTTGTATGGAGTGCATTATGAGATCTTCACCAACCATCATAGTCTCAAGTACCTATTCTCTCAAAGGAACTTGAACTTGAGGCATGGTGGCTAGAATTTCTAAAGGACTATGATGACCACGTCTAATATCATCTCAGAAAGGCAAACGTAGTTATCGATGCTTTAAGCTATAGACCATGCCCTACTCTTAACCATTTACTTTCTATACCAATAGAGTAATGTAAGGAGTTTAAGAGACTGGAGATTCATGTTGTGGTAGAAAGGGAAAATGGTTACTTTTTACGATGAAAGTGCAACCCATACTCACTACGAGATATGAGTTACCCAAGAAATCGACCCACAGCTGGTGAGAATAAAAATAAGGGTGCTAGAAGGCAAAGCACCATGTTCTGTGTTCCATGAGAATGGGACCTGAAGGCTCTATAATTGAGTGTGAGTTCCTACGGTGGATACGCTTAAGAGGAAGACTCTATATGAAGGCCACAATAGTCCTCATTTGATCATCCTAGTGAAATAAACTATATAAGGAGCTCAAGCAAACTTTCTAGTGGAGCAATACAAAGCAATAAGTGGCGCTTACGTGTGTAAGTGCCTGACTTGCCAACTGATGAAACCTGAGCATCAGCACCCTGCAGGACTCTTGTAACCATTGTAGGTCCCTGAGTAGAAATGGGACTTAGTTTTCATGGATTTTGTGATGAGGATATTAAAAGCAATGAGTAAGAATAATGCCATTTGGGTGATTGTCAATAGGTTGACAAAGTCCACCCATTTCATAGCCGTGGGAAACATCTAGACTTTTGATCAACTTTCTCGTACTTACCTAAATGAGATTGTTCACTTTTATGGGGTGCCTAATTCTATAGTTTTTGATTGAGACACAAGGTTCCAAGTGAGATTTTGGTAGAAACTACAGGAAGCACTCGGGATCAAGCTAAACTTTGGCACGACATGTCACCTTGATACGGATGGTCAGATTGAGGCTAAGATCTATACCCTTATGCTAGCAAGAGATCGATGAAGCACCCACCATTGGACTTGAATAGATTCAGGCAACCATACAAAAGTACTACTGATCCAAAAGAGGACAAAGGCAATCCAGAGCCGCCAGAAGAGCTGTATAAAAAAGCGGCAAAGACCCTTGAACTTCTAAGTTAGAGACTAAGTCTTCCTAAGGGTCTCTCCTACCAAGGGCGTCATCCGGTTCCGCAATTAGTTGAGCTCAACCCGAGCTGCATTGGTCATTATTTCATCACTGAGCAGGTGGGAGAAGTGGCATATCAGCTACAACTGTCAGAGGAGCTCTCAAGAGTCTACAATGTATTTGACATGTACCATCTGCGTAAATACATTCCTTACCGACTCATGTGATCGAGCTAAAACTTGTACAACTTTGGAAAGACATAACTTATAAGGAGCAACAGATTGAGATCTTGGACTGCCGACAGAAGTAGTTTCGCAATAAACTGACTTCACTTGTGGAAGTCCTTTAGGCTAACCATGCTATAGCCAGGGCAACATGGGAACCAGAAGAAGGAATGCAACCAAATACCCTCATCTATTTACAAGACTAGGTATGAGTAAGCTTCAATGACGAAACTTCTTTTAAGAGGGGCTGAGATGTAAAACCCAAGAAATTTAGATGTTTATGACTGAGTTGTTTATGAAGCTTCAAGAAGAAACTTCTTTTAAGAGAGTTAGAATGTAAAACCCAAAAAATTCATATTTATAATCCTCGAAGACTGATTAATCCAATCTTTAGTCGCTTGAGCTCATAGGTAGTATTTTAGTGTAGGCCTTCATGTAGTTAGAACCTCGGACCAAGCTTATTTCATATTTTTAGCCTAATCCAAGCTGTTAATAAAGAAAATATTAATTTCAAATTCCAGTTTTTAATATTTCTTGTTTATAAAATAAAATTCTTATTTTCATAATGTTAATATTATTTGATAAAATTTTGGTTTAATTATTCCCTCTCAAGTTTTAAGTTCCAAAAAAAATTATTTAATGAGGTAGTATTTTGGGTGAAGACATATTAAAACCTAAGGATCTCTATCTCCCTCTTGTCGAAGCCATG
>NCQV01100729.1:0-11675 GCA_002740545.1 Lophocereus schottii
AAAACCTCGAGCTTCCAGCGTATGCCTCCACCTCTCCAACCTGTCATTCACCCCTAGCCTGCTCACACCAATAAGAACGATGTCATATGCAAACAACATGCACCAAGGCACCACGTCCTGGATTCCTCTAGTGAGTTCATCCAAGACTAAAGTGAAAAGAAATGGGCTTAGGGTGGAGCCCTGATGTAGACCCATACTAACAGCGAAGTCATTAGAGACCCCTCCCGTAGTCCTAACACTCGTCCGCCCTCCCTCGTACATATCCTTGATTACTCGGATGTACGCGGGCGATACCCTTTTTTCTTCTAAACACCTCCACAATACCTCCCTTGGGACTAGATTATACGCTTTCTCTAGGTCAATGAACACCATATGGAGATCCACCTTTTTATCCCTGAACATGCCCATGAGCCCTCTGAGGAGGTAGATCGCCTCAGTGGTCGACCTGCCTGGCATGAAACCAAATTGGTTCTCTGAAATCTCTATAAGCTCTCGTAATCTTCTCTCAATCACCCTCTCCCAAAGCTTCATAGTGTGACTGAGCAGTTTGATACCCCTAAAGTTATTACACACTTGAATATCCCCTTTGTTTTTATACAGTGGGATGACTGTACTGGCCCTCCACTCTATAGGCATCTTGGCGGTCCTGAAAATAACATTAAACAACTTTGTGAGCCAATCTAGCCCTACCTCCCCCATCAACTTCCAAACTTCCACTGGCATCTGGCCTGGGCCCACTACCTTCCCATTCGCCATCTTCTTCAAGGCCTCTCTAATCTCCTCCTTTTCTATAAAGTCGCTCGCTCGCTGATCACTACACTCTCCGCCCCTACTACAGTCGTCTCGCACTCCTTCCCTATTTAGAAGTTTAGCAAAGAACCTTTGTCATCTCTCTCTAATTTCATCATTCTCAGTCAACACCTTACCTTCTTCGTCCTTGATACACCTCACCACTCCCCCTAGTCTTCCTCTCCCTCGCTCTAGCCAGTTTAAAAACCTCCTTCTCTCCTTCCTTCGTCCCCAATCTATGGTACAGTCTATCAAAAGCCTGGCTCTTTGCTAATGCCACCGCCTTTCTGGCTACCTTCTTGGCCGCCTTGTATTCAATTTTCTTTTACTCCCTCACATATCACGCATTTATACATTACTACCATATTAGGCAATCGTAGTCCCTAAAGAAGAATCATACCTATAAACTTCATACTAGCCACTCAAGCTCATTTCTAAGCCCTTGATAACCAAATTTTCTTAATAAAAGCATTTAGGCACGTAAGCAAGTAAATAACGAGGACAAAGTAAAATGCAGTGGCTCATGTTATGTTCAAAGAGTAGTTTATAGATCACATTAGCTTCTTCAAGGCTCATATACTCTTTAAAATTTCCTGAAATACCCACATTGGTAATAATTAAAAATATTTTCTCATTTATCAAGAAAATATCTTCTCTTTTTAGGCATAAGATCTCAAAACATGCTAATTAGGGGAGATCATCACTCGCCCTATATGAGGCCGTCACTCACGCATCAATTATCCTCGGGGCATAACATATTTTGGACCATTACTCTCATCAAAATCTTCTAGGGTTCCCACTGGGTCTATCTCCTTAGGCATTAGGGTTCCCGCAAACCGGATCTACTCCCTAATCATTTGTCCACTCAAGCACTAATCTTAGCCATTAAAATCATGTAAACCCTCATAGGTTATCAAAAGAAGTCACTATCATACAGTAAATTTCACCTTCAAGTCAATCACAAATCATTTCTCTTTAATAGTTACTTACTTTATTAAAATCATGCTTGTCTAATAAAATAACCCATAGCCCCACTAATGGTTTATGGTTCTTTTCATTTCCAACCTAAAAAGCTTCTTAAAATCATAAAGAGTTAAGTAATTCACAATTTGAAACTCAAAGTAAGTGGCTAGTATATAATTCAACGAAGTTTCATAATTAATACATTCAGTTGCCCTTTTCCAGTTCGTTTAAATTCTTTTAAACACAAAGAAGGAGGTATAAACAAACTAAGGTCTTAAAACATTTTCAAGCTCATTTCTTGATCGCTTTTTAACTTCTTAAACCTATCGACTATTAAGTTTGGTCATTCCCTAAGTAATTCGACGATTTAGGATTATTTTAGGCTACAAACATCTCAACAAACTAACAGGCAACTAGTAAATACATAAAAGCATTCGCAATTACGAAAATAAGCTTTTTAATGACCTTTCTTAAAGGCGTCTAAGTTCAAAAGTCAGTCACATAGCATCACTTAGCCACATCAAGAGGGAAGGGGTTTACAAGTAGCACATTCAAATACTTCATAATTCAACTTGGCAGAATTTGCCCAATGAGCCACACATAGCCTGGCAATCCATATGATTGCGGTTAATCACAACCCAGGCTCCCTCTTCATACAACAACGACCACAAGAACCTCAAATTTCTCATTAGTTCAACCTCAAACCATCCAACTAACAACTTGATTTGATATTGTCATAAACGAATCAATAGTTCATGAAACCATCAAACACAAGCATAATATACATCCTAATTACCATAAATAAAATTTAAGCATAACCATTCTGATTTAGTAATGACATAAACAGAAATCAGCATGCCCTACGAATACCTCAAAGCGCCCGATTAGCATCCTTAACCTCTAAAACAACATTTGGGTTTAATAAATTGATGCAATAACAGTTCTATGGCAACATTCTACTTATTCTACAATTCTCCAAACTGACTTATTAGTAAAATCATGCATCAATTCAACATGCGAGAAGCCCGAAATCAGTATCATGATATTAATTTCCCAATTTTAGTTCTAATTCCTCCAAAACTGATTACTAACTCAGATTCAAACATGTACTAACTAAGATCAGTGAAATTCATTGGAAATCAATGCTAATTTAGGAGGAGAGAAACACCCACCTCGACTCCAAGCTAAGGACCCATTCTAAGGGCTTTTGGGTGCTATTGTAGATGCTAAGGAACTGAAATTTCGACTCCTAATTTGTTGCTACACTTAGGCTTGAAGCGAACTAACCCAAACCCTCGATCTGTCCTTCCTCACACTACTATTCTGAATCAGCGACATGCCCTCTCCCCTTGGGCATTACCATGGTGACCGGTGTCAATTCCAGCCAGGCGTGGTGCTACTTGGTGGTCCTGTGGTGGCTAGGGTTTGATTTGCCTCTCCCCATCTCATGCTCTGCCTGCATGTTCTCTTTCTCGCTCGACCGTTCTCTGCTTGTCGGCGACGTACGACTGTCGGCACCGTCACCGACGCCTAGTCTGACTTTCGTTTCTCTCTCTGAATTCGCTCAATCTCCCCCCCTCTCTCTCTTGAATCATGGGTGGTTGTATTGGAAGGACAGCGGGGTCGACTGTGACCAGTAGCCGCCAAAGAGTCACACCGTCTGCCACCCTCTCGCTTTCTTCCTCGGTGCCTCCCTCACCCTCTCTTTCTCTCCCTTCGTTGCCTCTCGGGGCTGGGCAGTAGACAACCCCTTACTCGTGTTTTTTTGATCGAAGAGGGGGAGCTTTGGCACCCTTTTGGTTCTTTTTTTTTTGTTTATTTTGTTGTCGTTTTAATCTCACTTAATGAACCGATCCCAATGGTAATTAGTATAGTCTCATTCAATCTCAACCTCGTACTTTAAACCTAAATCGATAGTACTACCTTTCGTCGATTACTCATTCCCAAATATGTATCAAGGTTCGATTCGATAAACGACGAAACTAATTCTATAGTTGACAATATAATCATATTCGGGTTCCTACTCGATTTAGCACCGGTTAATAATCCTCACTAACACTCAGTAAAAATCATTGAAGAATTTTCAAAACTAATAATAACAAGAATAATAGCAACAATAATATTCTTTTTAAAATTATCGCTCACACAAGCACATCAATAATAATTTAACTCATGTAGTTAATAAAATATGATTTTATAATGCCATAAGGCGAGACAGTCGGCTTGACATAAAAATAAAGGACGCGGGTATTACAGGAATCCACTCAAAACAAGCAATCAAACATATTGTTTAGATGAGATTTAAGGGACTGTGCTTGAAAACGTGAAGCATAGCTTTTTTCATTCATGAAATCTAGATACAATAAGTAGCCAAACAAGCTTATATACATGCCCCACAAGCAACCAAGCAAGTAGGCAGGTTCCTTAATGATTAGAAAACCTTAAACAAGCTTGGATAAACTAAAATACAAAATAGGCTTAACCTAAGCTAGTTACAAAGCGTGAGTTCATTAAATACAAGTTGTTAAGAATAAACTCGAGCTTGAACATGCTTAATTAACTCTTAATTAAGCAAGTTTCAATATTTATAACCCAAGCATAAGGTTCTGCCGTTAAGTACCTGTGGTGTCGTCCACTAGGAGTTGGGTTTCAAGTACCGAAGTTAGTTAGAGTGACTCAATCTAGGCTAAGATGGAAGGAAATAAAAAAAGGTTAAATTAAGCTAATAAAAGCAAAAGAGGTGGCTTGTGATTATAATTTGACCAATTGAAGAACTAAATAGTCAAGATGAGTCTGGACCTACCTAATTCATACACACAACAAGTGATGGTCGGTTGCACCATTGAAAACCACCCAAACCCTCTCTCAAGGTTCATATGCTAGCCTAATTAGTTTAACCACCTATTTTTATGGGGTTAGCCAAATTAGACCACAAGATTAGACCACAAGATTAGTGACCCTCAGACCTAGCTAGGATCAGGACTATTTTTATGTCCAAACCTGGGCTATTCTCTCTCTCTCACACTAGCTAGTTGACCCCACATTTCGGCATAAGTCGACTGCCCAAAAATAAGGATGAAAGTTCTCTTAAGCATTTCATCGAACACACGATGGGCATGAGAGAAAACTCTTAATTGGAAGCATAAATAAGGTGTGGATAGGTCCAATGCAAGTTGAATTAGCCATCAAAGGGCTAATTGCAACCCAAACCACCCAAAATTAACAATTAATCATCAACAAAATACAAAAGCCCCCAATTAAACCTAAGCTAACAAATATGTACAAACATGAAAATGGAGGAATTATTCTAAACTAGCATGCATGAAAAGAGCTATTAAACATGAAATCATAATAAAAACTAAACATTTATGCTAAATACAATCTAAACTAGCATAATCAAAACAAGAGGAAACAAGAAAACCATGAAATAAAGAGAGAGAAAAAGGAAAACTTATGCTTGATTGATTGAATGAAATTGAAATCCATAAGTTTGAATCCAGAATGAACCCAAACAAATCCTAATCTTGCTAATCTAATTCCCCTATTGGGTTTTTTTTTTTTTGGCTAAACCTAACCCAAAATTACCTTAAAAACCTCCCCAAAGAACCCCTGAAGAAAAAGCATTAAATAGGAAATAAGCTGGGCCACGAAAACACGTGGGACTAGGCTCCAGCCAACAGTCGGCGGCAGCCCCTGGGTAGCTGCTGGCTTTGGCTAGGTGTTGGTTGAGCGCGATGGTTGTCGCATAGTCGATCGATCCCCGTCACCCGTTGCTTTTTCTTCTTCTTTTATTCCTTCTTTGCTCCTTTTCATGGCACTTACTTGGTTTAACTTATTATCTACAAAAGTAAATAAAACAAGTAAAAATCCTAAATATTACATTATTATACAAGCCAAAATTAGGTGGTAGAAGTACATAAAATATGACAATTTAGTGCCGAACAAATACCTCCATGCCTATCTTTTGCTCGTCCTTGAGCAAAACAAAATAAAAACTAACTTGGGAACCTAACTCACTTTCTTATGAATCACAGTTGCATTTATTGTATGCAACAAGCCTTTTAAACCCCTTGGTTCTCCTAAGTGGACTAGTGAGGTCTCGTGAAGATTTGCAAAAGATATATCCATAAAATCTTTGAAATATTTTTGAATTTTTTTCAAAAGAAAAGCATACATACAGGCAAACTAGAAAATATATACACATCTAGACCGATTTTATCGCGATAACAATCTAGCTACTAAGGCATATACAAGCAAAACATAGATTTAAGATACACATAGGCTGTAAATGAATCCCGACTCTTATTTTTCACCCAACGTGACACAATGAGACGATTTGTGCACCTTGGTGCCCCGTACAAAGTGTATTGACTCTAATACTAGGCTAAAATCGGGTAAAAGGTCATCTTCACTTAGCTTATGACTCCTTTTATTTTTGTTCTCTTTTTTTTCCTTTTTTTTCCGCTTTTCCCCCTAAGCTCCTTCACTGTTGTAATTTCCACAAGTATAGGGTTTATCGTCGTACCACTTACGGGTGTCGATCCACGGAGATGAATTATGAATTAAATTACGAATAACCTAAATTAGTACATTGTTATCACTGAAATCCCAGAATTGCAAAATTTAACTTGACTGAACAACCTAAGTGGATCCTGGAAAGCAATGACTAACCAAGGAACAAAATTCAAATTGGGCTAAAATGAAAAGCAGCACCCAACTGAGAATCAAACTCAACTAAAGCGAATGAAGAGTAGCACTCAACCGAGAATTAACCACATTGAAAGAGGCATTTGAAGCACCCAAAACCATTATCAAGCATCTAGATTCACTGCAATTGAACTATCAGAATCCATAACTCGAATGAAATAGAGCAGTAAAGTAGGGGGAAGAAGCTGCACAATTACACCAAAAAATTCAAAGCTAGCAGCGTGCAATTCTGAAACTGAGCTAGAATTCCAATGAAGTTAGAAAACCCCAAAATCAAATTACACCAGTTTGAAACTAAAACTTGAATCTAAAATCTGGGAAGGCAAAAATCAAAAGAAAGGAAAAAAAATGCTGAAAATTCAGTCTCCCCTTCGACGCCATTTGAAGCCCCTCAGGACCCCGTTCGTTGCCCCTAATAATTGTCTTCATTCACACCTTGAAACCATTGGATTTATAATGGTGATGATGATGGATAATGAAGGAGAAGAAAGAGAGGAAGTAACAGTTAAGAATGGGGAGGACTGTCACGTGCGAGAGGCATGACAAGATTAAGTGGAGAAAGAGGATAGGCTGGGGAGCATTTGGGCCGAGGTCTCAGAGGGGACAAGGCCCAGCACGCGAAAGAAGAAAAAAAATGAAAGAGAGCAAGCACTGGGCTGGTTCAAACGAAAAACCTGAAAGAGAGAAAGAAAGAAAAATGGAAATGAGACGAAAAAGCATGTTCAACCATGAACATAGGCCCGTTTGGCGCGTTGCCGAGCTAGGTTGGGCCTAGTCTCAACCTCTTCTTGATATAACCTTTGATTCACCCAATGCTTGTTGTGATCCAAACCTCTTTTGATTCAACTTCCTCTATTTTTTTTTCAAAGCAATTTATTTATTCCTACAAAACAAACAAAAAGCCATATTAAATTCTAATTTAATCATTTATTTTGAGCAATTATTAAACAGTAAAAGGGTATAAAATATCCCAATTTCTAGTTGACCCCCAAGCCTAAATTTTGCTCGTCCTCGAGTAAAATGAAACTTAAAATCCTAGGGAAAAAAAAATAAAATCGTAACTCACTTTCGTAGGAATCACGGTTGCACTTAGTATGTATAACAAGCCCTTTAAATTCCTAAGTTACCCCTAGTGGGTGAGAAAGATCTCGCAAGGATTTGCAGAAGACATACCCACAAAATCTATATAAGAAAAAAAAATAGGAAATTGAAAATCTTTCTGGTTTTTTCACAAAACCTTATATATACAACACCGGAAAAAATATGTACACATTCTAATTAACCATATCACTCAAGTAACCAAAGAAGTAGATCACATATAAACACAATGTACACATCAAGAAATCCTTGATCCTCCTGGATAACATCTATGCACAATCTTTCTCCCCACTTAGAAATTATATGCAAGCATGCTGGTAGAACCTCACTTTAGGAAAATCTAGAACACTCCCATTCATGTGTTTAAAATATAACAAGGTTCACTCAATTCTCTTCTAGTCAAACAAACTACCATAGACTTGCTAAGGCTCTCGATTACCCACCACTAAAATGCAATATGTAAAATAATAATCAAGAGGACATTTCAAGGGTTGTAATGGGGCTAAAGGTTAAGGGTAAGAGAGGGACAATCGATTTGGGAAATGAGGAGCTAAAAACTGAAGCTAATGAGCAACAAACACCTACACCAATTATAAAGAGCACACACTCTCTCAAAAGATAAAATAAGAACACACCCCTTATAAAATATGAATTTACCGTTGGAAATGAGTATACAAGGATACATGCATGCCAAATAGTCTTATTCACAACTCTTTTTGAATTTTTTTTTTTGAGAATTTTTTAAAACTTTTTTTTCGTTTTTCATTTTTCTTTGGAAACTTTTTTTTCATCCTCCTTGTTTTTTCTTCCTTTTTTTCGTTTTCCTTTTTCATGAAAGAAAATGAATGATTGGCATGTATAGGAAAAATACAACTCAATTTCCAAATAATTACCATGAAACTTCCCCTCATATACCGAAATCAACCACCAAATTCATAAAATACCCAAAAGCTACCATTCAAATAATAAAGTGTTGCCTCCACTAGCCTTGGCTTAGGTATAGGAAAATGTGTTTAGGCCCAGAGCTAAAATGAAGGGTTCCTAACAAAAAGGTCAAGGCTCACAAAGGGCTGACAAAGGGGCAAAACATTCAACACATGGGTGGCAATTTGGCTATGGATCTAACAAAACAAATGAATGCCCCTGTCATATTATCGAAATGCATATGCTAAATGTGATTTCAAAGAGAATCAAAGCAAGTTTTAGAGATGTAATCATGAAAGAGACACACCTGAAAGAAAAATATGAGACTAAATTGATGAATTAGTCTTTGAGGTGCAAAATCTCACGGATTATCTACCAAAGTCAGGCTTACTTAAAATTAGTGTCAGGGGTTAGGATTGCATACAAACATCACACTTTAGAACTAAGTTCTATCAATGCACATCACATCTATATACAACCTAACACTAAGGTACAAGAGAACAAAGCCGATAAGAATAGCACATATATTCCCCAAAAACAAAACAAAACAAAAATCATTCTTAGATATTCAAAAATTTTCATTTTTTACTTCAATATCTTTCAATTTTTTTCTTTTTTTGTTGAAGTTTCCCCACCCCCACAACTAAATCAGACAATGTCCTCTTTGGAAGTTAATGGAAACATAAAACATAAAATAAACACTAACAGAAAACAAATAGACAAAATGAAAAATAAACCTCAAAACTAAAGACAAAGACAAAGACAAGACTCTAAAACTCAAAAAGAAAACAATAAAATAAAGCAACAAATATATACAAAAGAAAACAAAATGAAAAGAAAAGTAGGGAGGAATGATAATAGCAGGTCAGATGTAGAAGTACACCTAAATTGCAGCCTCCAGAAATTACTAAAATAGAGGTCGATGGAGCATTAGCCACTCCATTTCAAACTAAAAAGTGTTACGCACCTATTAGCGCACGACGTAGCTTATCAAATAGGTAAGAACAACTCTCAATAGAATTATGACAATGAAAATTGAGGAGTTATTGACAAAAAAAGTACATCCACCATATCAATGTAGCACAAGCAAGGGCCCGCTTTAGCTTATCAAATTTTTGGGCCCAAATATCAAATACGCAGATGTATTTAAAGTTAACCAGTAGGTTGGTCATTGGCCTAGAAACTATATCATAATGAACAAATGGTCTGGGTAAAACAGTGGGTTCTAAATCCACAAGTCTCCTAATATCAAAATGAGCTAAAATCTGGTCTAAATCAAGATTCTTGGTGACAATATTCCTAGACTCAACAAATTTCGACTTGTGAGATTCAAAAATGAGACAAGTAATGATGGGGTTAAAAGAAAAGGATTCATATTCAACACATAGATCCACATCCAACCTCACTTTGATATCAAACCAACATGAAAAAGTTTCATATTCCACATAAAGAATATCATCATTGAATTCCACATTAGTGGGCTCCATTTGCTCCTCACGTGACTCCTAGAAATAAAGACCATTTGACTCATCTAAATTGATGCTCAACTTTAGGTGCAATCTGCATATCTAACTCACTAGCAGTGTCAAATTGTTCACCCACCTCAAACTCACAAGTGTCATTAAAAGGGGCGGGTGGGTTGGCATAAATTAAGACATCATCAGTGATGTCCTTGTGTGAGCTAGGTGCGGCTTCAAGGTTAGGGGATAGAGACAGATGGGAGTCACTCTTGTTCTAGACTAGGCAATAGCATGACATCACTCATGTTAGGCCTAACAAGATAAGAGGGCTCAAAATCATCATAAAGGCTAACTTCAGGTTTAGGAGATCCTAAACTAGAGTTAAACTCACTGTAATTCTGCCTACTTTGATTAAAATATTGAGAATGTTCAACAATTCTCTCTTCTATTGAGCATTTTACTAATCAATTCATTTATCTTCTGTCCAACACTTACACATGTAGCATCCTCATAAGCATGATATGGACAAGTATGGACATCATGATCAGAAGACTCACAGTAATCGCACAACACAGGAGGCAGATAAGAGTGAGATATGTCATGAGTCTATAAAGTCATTCTGAGGGTAAGGACTAACAAGAAAAACAGACTCGCCATGAACACAACATCCTAAAGTGCCTCTAGCTTGTTCAAGCTCGTAAGTACTTCAAGCTAATTTTTCAAAGAAATCTCACACCTCATCTTGATTTCCAGTTAATAAGCCTAGTACACTTCCAGAACAAATAGACGCAACATAACTTCTACTCTCAAAATTTACTCCCACAACGATGACCTCACAAATTTGTCATTTTTCAAAATTTTGATTCAATTAAGCATGATAATCATTAAGTCTTGACAAATAACTACAGAAAGATTCATGCTCAAATTGTGGAAAATTGAAAACTGGCATTCTTGAATCTCTTTTTCCAATTTCAGGAATTTTTCAATTTTTTTTGGATTTCTAAATTTTTTCTCTTTTGAGGTCTTTTTTTTGTATTGAAAGA
This sequence comes from Lophocereus schottii, assembly GCA_002740545.1. Lineage (NCBI taxonomy): Eukaryota > Viridiplantae > Streptophyta > Magnoliopsida > Caryophyllales > Cactaceae > Lophocereus > Lophocereus schottii. Next base: position 10,985 of record NCQV01100729.1, read on the forward strand.
AAAATTACAGGAAAAAAAAACAATGATTCCAAGACAAATAACTATAACTGAATACTAAAACTAAAAAATAGACTACTCAAAAAATCAAGTTAACAAAGTAAACTAACAAAAAGAAAATTGCATGACCAAAGTAAAAGAAAGAGCACAAAGACTCAAACAGCAAAAAGTAACCTAATACAAAAAATAGAAAAGAAGTACACACACAAAGCATGTACACTATTTCTTTTGATTTTTTTTTTGAAACACAAAAATAGAAAACAAAAAATAAACTGAACCTAAACAAAAACAAAAATAAAAAGCACAACCTAAACTAGAATAAAATAGAAAATATACTAAAAGCTAAAACAAGCCCAATTCTAAACATAAAATTAAAACAGAAAATAAAACTCCTAAAATCAGAACTAAATATACAGTAAATTCAACACAATTACAAGGGACATGAATATATTTTATTTCAAAATTTTTTCCGTCCCCAAACTATACAAAAAATAGCAAATAGATTCTTAGTTTCAAAATTTACAGAAAAATCCAAACAGTCCCAAAAATTCCAAAAAACTTCACACAAACTCCATAAATTATGCTAAATTAAGTAAAAATATCATCACAGCAAAAATCACACTAGAAATGCTCTAGAAAATGCGAGCTGATTCTGAAGCAGTAGAAAACAAAAAACAAACAATAGACTAAACCT
>NCQV01100737.1:0-13738 GCA_002740545.1 Lophocereus schottii
AAACAAAAAAAAAATATTCTTGTTCTTTGAACTACGTATGGCTTAATCCTTTAGGTGTTGTGCACCCTTTAGGTATGAGGCAATCCGGGTATGTACCCAGACACAGCCACAAAAAGATCGAAAAAATATACAAAGTTGTTTATGCTTAATGAGAAGGATCTTTCGACTTAGCTCGTAGTCTGCTTGATTATATGTTGTTGATAACTTGTTTTTGAACAAAGGACAGATTGATTTGACGTGGTGTCAATGATGGTATAACCGCAAGAAGACAAATTAATTGAGATATTCATGCAGCAATAAGGGAAAAGGATTGGAATTCTTTAGTTAGGCCTTGTTGAATTGACATCAAGCTTATTCCATTTAAAAAAACTATAGATAATAAATCTATATCAAAAAATCTATGTTATCGATTTGAAGGTCTTCAAATCTTCGAAAGACTCCTTTACATAGGCTTTAATCTTCTCCAAACTAGCTTAGGTGGCAGGATTTGTGACTTCAATGGCATTAAGAGTCTCAATTCTACCCTTTAAGGCAATGAATGTCCACTCAGCTTCTTTAAGCAAATCTTTGCTAGCTGGCACTTAGCAACAGAGGTCCTTTCTTTGATCGTCTAAGGATTATAACTCTTTCAGCAGCTCCTCATGACTTGAATCCACTTGCCCCAGCTTAACCTTAAGCGCACTGTAATGAGTGTTTTCTGTGTCTAGCTAATGGGAAGCCTCGTTGAATTCAGTACCAACCTCTATACAACGACTCTCTCACACCTCGGCAGTCATTCGGTAGGAGTAGCTCCCTTGCAGATCTTTAAGGTCGCATGCCTAATGGATTAGCCTTTTAACTTTATCCTTTAAAGGAGCAGCATCATGTCCTCTTTCATTGATGAGGTTGTAAAGGCTGTTGAATTCACCCTTAAGGTAATGAGGCCTTTCAAAAGTGATGTGAAACACCTTATCAATAATAACTTGACCTATCATCCGAGGTCCACTCTCGTTTACTTCTCTTATGATGGCATCAACGTCGAAGACGGAAACATTTTGTGAAGCTCTTGAAGGGCGTAGTGGAGGGGGCACTCGTGGAGCATCTGCCTTGGGGTTAGACTCGGTATCATTGTCATCATTTGGGGTACAATTACTCTTCGAGCTGTTGAGACATAAATCATTATCAAGGAAATCTTGCCCAAGGGATGATATGTGCTCAATTGAGGGGAAATAGTGACTTCCTATTGGCAGAGAAATGTATGCCAACTTCTCCTTAAAATTTATGTCACCACTTTATCCTTTTTAAAAGAAAGGGGTCAAATAGGGGAACATTGAGGTTAGCATTTCACCCCTCCAAGAAAAAAGAAACAGTTATTACCATGCATTCAATGGGGTTGGGATCGCCATCCAAAGGTCAAAAATTGAATAATAAAAGGCGACCTATGGTGGACCCTTACAAGCAAGACATCTAAAGGTCAGAAACAGAATAATGAAGGTGACCTATGGTGGCTCCTTGCGGGCAAGATATCCAAATGTCGAAAATTGAATAATGAAGATGACCTATAGTGGACCCTTACCGGTAAGATATCCAAAGGTCCAAATTTGAATAATAAAAGGCGACCTATTGTAGACCCTTGCAGGCACGATATCCAAAGGTAGAAAATTGAATAATAAAAGGTGGCATATAGTGAACCCTCACGGGCAAGGCATCCAAAGGTCAAAAAATTAGTGAAGAGCAAACTATGGTGGACCCATGCGAACAAATCATCCAAGTGTAAGAAGATTTTCTACTCTTTGTTGGAAATTGTGGCATGAGTAATCCCTTTAGTCCAGAGTTCAAGTCATTCAACACTTCGGATAACAAATCTACAAAAAAAAGGGTGTTAATTTATGTGAAAAGGAAAATTCACATAATACCTACATATATATATATAGCCATATAAGGAAATAAAGAAAAAAAAAAAGACCAAGCTATAAGGGAGCTTAAGAAAAAAAGAGGGGGATAAAAAAACAAAGAAAAGGGGGCTCTCAAAAGACATCAAAAAAAGGGAAATGAATCAAAAATTTCCAAGCCTACTCGGGATTCTCGACAATGGTAGGAGAAGACAAGCAAAATGACAAACTTCAATGAGGCACTGGTCTCCTCAGACCAACACCCTGTGGTAGTTTGACATTAATTTGCAAAATAAAAGAAGCTTCCCGTGAGCGTCTCTCTTTCTCTCTCTCCTAAATTGTTTCCTTGTCTCTCCGCCCTCTGCTTCTTTGATTTGAATATTAGCCATGGAGAACCAAAAGAAAAAGAGAAGAAAAGAGAGAGAGAAACTGAAACGAGAGAAGAAACATAGCGTAAAGAGAAGCATAGATAGAGAGGTCTAAGATAGTGTCTCTGAGCTTCAGAAACAGCTCACTGCCAGCATCCTCAACTACAAGAAGAAGAAGACTTGGCTCGATTTTAATGAGACTAATGAGATCTCCATGGCTAATTCTCGACGAAACATAGGAAAATTAATCCAAAGATGGATTTATCATCAGAACCCATCAAAGATCCACTCCTATTCCCATGCTCGTCGAATAAAAGAGGTTAAGAGAAAGGGACGTCACTCAGGCTATATTAAGTGCAGGGGTACTACGGTGCTTGCTTCATAGATACAGTTAGTTGAAGAAAATTGACAAGCATATGTGCCATGATACATACGTAAAAGTCAAGGGTAATGTCTTCAGGGACAAGAGGGTGTTGATGGAGAGCATCCACAAAACCAAGGTTACAAAGGTCTGAGACAAGACCGTGTCTGAACAGTTAGAGGCTAAGCGTGCTAAGAGCAAGGCTAGTAGAGAAAGGAAACTAGCCAGGAATCGAGAAAGAGAAGAAAAACAAAACAATAAGTTTTACCCATGGCAGTATTGCACAATAGCACAATAGAATTAGATGGAAATATTGATGGATTAGGAGGAGCTGGTAGATGAATTTATATAGCAATTGATTGTTCATGTCTCTTAATCCTACTCTAATTCTAACATCACAAATCCTATCCCCTTTATTAAGGATTATATTTATCGCAAATTGTTGATCAAATTTATCATAAGTCCTTAATTTTATTTTATCAATTTTTTTATCACAAGCAAAAAAAACAAATAAGAAGAAGAAGAAAAGGGATGTTGGGTGCCATGAGTGCTTGCTCGCCAAAGACTTCTATAAGATGGAGGCTTTCCAAAGGGGAGGGGGGAATTTTTTTTCAAAACAAAAAAAGAGGATAAAGGAAGAAGGTCAAAAAAAGGGGAAAAGAAGAAATCAATTTGGGTGAGCATTGGGTCACCAAGTTACCTTATAAAAGGGGCGGGGGTCTGCCAAAGATTTAATCATTTACATCTATCATCCAAGACCCAACTACTTCAAACACTATAAGATCCTGTATGCGGTTAGCTCTCCAGGTGATGTTTGTAATAGATAAAACATTCTCTAACCAATCAAGCTCATCACGTGGAAAATCAAATATTTTTATTTCGTTCAATTATACTCCGTCATGTGTCAAATTAATTACAGTGGTCCATTAAATTAAATATTTGGTGGAGAATTATTGCAACCAATTTGAAAGTATAACGTGTCCCAAATGATGCAGAAAATAAATTGTCATTCCTTTTTAGAGATAATCAGGAAAAGCCCCTTATTCCGACTTCTCTACGAAAAGGGAGGTACTCCTCTCATTTTAGTATCGACATTTAGAAGAACTCACAAGAGCTAAAAAAATTCTCTCTAGAAGAAGACACAAGCACTCCAAACACATGCCGTCCAATCTCAAAGATCAAACTATTTGCTCGATAGAGATTAAGCCCATTAGGCCCTCTCTTGAGACCAAATTCATTAAAGAACATTCAAGGAGATCGAATCACAGGATTTAGTATGCTTATTCTTGTAACAATTATATAGAGATTGCACCCACCTATACAATATCAATACAAAAATTCAATTTGTTATTGAATTTCTTGTCTAAGTTATTTTAAGCGTGAAATTTGAGCTTATAATGCTACTATTAAGAAGTTTCATAGTGTTCGATTCAAAACTATATTTGATTTTTAGAGTAATGTAAATACACCATTTTTGAAATATAAACTATAAATAATTTATGCATGTTGATCTATAAGTTGTTCTTGAGACATTAGAATGATTCCTAATTCTTCGGAAGAAGAGAAAGATGGTCTACTTTCTATTAATGCTAGTCACATTCCTAGTTTAAGATCTTTAATTTGAAGAGAACACAATTCCTTTTATAATTATTTTACTTGTACTTGAAGGATATTAATTTCTATTTTTAGATTATCAACTAGTTTTAATATAATTGGTGTTTCAAAATTGGAAAACAATTTTCTTAAACTCTTAGTTTGGTGGGGGAGATATTGAATCTTCTTTTATAATAGTTCTAAGTTTAGTAAATATTCTCTTTGTAATTCATTATATATCTTGAATTTTATTGATTAAGTGAAATTAAAATATGTTTTCATCTTCATTGGTTGTTAATACGTTAATACAATTATCATAACATAATTACGAAGATTCATTTCCTGAGGACTCATAATTTGAATCTGATTCCATTTGATAGATAACATCTTCTTCATTGTGTGATGATGAATTTTGTGATTGAATAGGAGTTGAGTTCAAATAATGATATTACCATTCTTCAATATCTGGATAATCTACACATTTTTCGCTAACCTTTTTTTTTTTTTAACTTTACAATTATCGGCTTTATGACCAACTTTTTGACGTTTGTACATCTTATTTTGGCTAGTATCCTTTTATTAGTTGTCTTTTTTAGTATGGATTTTTATATTTAGTTTGAGTTGTATTTTGTTTATCCTTTGTGACTTGTGCTTTTTTATGTTGTTTGACAGAGGGGTTTCTATTTTTTAAAGATAAAGGTTTTGCAAAAAAATCCTTATGCTTTCCTTTTTGTAGCTTTTTTGGAAGAATTTTTTGCTTGCATTTTTAATTTAGTACATATCTAAATGCCATCTTTTTAATGAAACCAAATGCTTGACCAAAAGTTATCTTATACACTGGGATTCTATCGTTTCTAGCAATTTCTCTGAGCATATTAAATATTCTTTAAAAACATAATGAGGGCAATATTGATATGAATTTTTCTTTCTAATAAACTCGTCTACAATCTTATTGTTTTTATAAGTACATAAAGAAAGTGCCTTTGTATGAATTGCAATCATCTAATGTTGGACATCTTATATTTATTAGAATTATTTCAAGAGTGGCACGAACTCCTTTTGGGTTAGTTAAAAGATTCATTGCTATAGTATGAATAAACTTCTACACCATTAAATCTATCTTGAGCATTTTTTTGAGTTCTTATGTCATTTACAATTCTTTAATGAGATATAAATCCCACTAATATCTCAATATTCCATTAAATCCTATAATGATGACGTCATATATTAATAATTATCCTATGTCCTATGGTAATAAGCACTATAAGCAATAAGCCTCCTATGGAGTGTTGTAATTATTCAATGTTGACTAGTACGATCTACATTCCACTCATGAAGTGAATTTCCATCATATGTATTCATATTTGATTATTTGCGACTTTCTAGTTGTGAAGGTTTAGGAGAGTTGTCCTATAGTAGTGTAGATATTGGTTTTTTTAATTTTATTTATTCCTTGACAATATGTATTATTATCTGTATGAATTGATTTTATAGTATTTAAATGAATTGATTTTACACTATTTACTATATTACTAGACCATGGAGTTTCGTCCAATTATTGTTTGTTTTTTAAGTAAGAGATTTTTGTCTTACAATTCTAAACTAATAATGCGACTAGTTTTTAAATAAGGCTTGGATATATCATATTGTAATTGTGGCTTTGATTGTTCTTTGTCCCCATTTAAATTAAGATCTTCCTTTTGCTCTATTAATTAATCAGTATCATTGTTCCCGACTAGTGCTTCTATTTTAGTAGAAGCCAAATTGGCTTGCTCTGAAACTATATGGATTGTTTTGCTAGTTTTTCCATGAGAAAACTTTTAATGTCTTCAAATGTGACTTGATTATTTCGGAGTTAGATCTTCTTATTTTGATAGGACTTGCTAAAATAGTCCTTTAGAAGTGGTGGCTAAATTTCTTCTAGCAGAGGAACTATTAACTGTACAATTTTTCCATCTTTTAATGTCCATTTTTGTGCCAATTTTATATTGATACTTTAAATACTGTAGGGGAGTGAAAGATTATTTTTTGAAGCATAAATTGAAAATGAAATACAAAAAGGAGTATTTAATTCAAAATTTTTCATTAAGGAATTCCATGCTTGTCTTATCTGACCCTGGGCTCTTTTATCAAAACAGCACAAAAAGCAATCTTTACATTCTTTGTTTAATTGAATTGAAGTCTCCTCTTATGTATTCTTTGTCTACTATAAAGGGTTTGGATTAACATTAATGGATTAATGGGAAGGAGGTTTCATAGTAGAATGGGTTGGAGATGTCACAAGTGATGTATTATCACTAATAGGTTCAAGTATAGGAGCTTTGAAATAAACCCTTGACGACTCTTCATTTGAGCTACCAAACATATGAGGTTTATAAATGAACGATCAAGCAGACAAAGAATAGATCGAGTGTGGAGTTTCTTTTTGATAAATTGAAGAAGATGATATTTAGTCATTGAATTGAATCTGATAAATATTTTGAAATGTTGCTCTTCTCTAATTTGTTGAATATGCTTTTGAGTAATATTTCTAGGCAGTCTATTATCAAATAATAAATTCTTGAGGTATCTTAATTTCATTCGTTTTAATAATTTGCATACAAAAGTAGGAATATTATCCGCTTCTATAAAATTATTTCGTTCCTTTATTTTGGAATTTTCCAATTTTAAAAGTCAATCGAGCAACTTTGCTCCCTTCTATTGACGAGTTTACTATTGGCACCACTAATACCACCAAGACTCTGATAGTCTTTGATCCAAGATGCCATTACAGCCCAGAATGCATAGTTAAATAAATATCATGCACGCTATCTTTGGATCGTTGGGATCACCCTAACTAGGACCACCTATCCCCAATTGGACTCTTTTCTTGACTTTGCATATATTTACTGTTGTTCTTTATAATCACTAAATTTGTTTGAATGTAGATGATGTTTGAAATAACACCAAATCCTTTTAATAGATTGGACTAGACACTTGAAACAAAAAAAAAAAACTTTTTTGTTATGTTAGTATGAGCTCCATGTTGATCTACAATAAATGGATAAACTTGAGTGGTTAATAGGTTCCAAGAATAATTTCATGACCTATATCTCTTATTGGAGTAAATGAATTTTTCAAATAACACCTTTATTGCAAATATAAGCATTTGATAATTTTTATTTAATTTGTAATGCAGTTCATTAGCTGCTTTAGCGCTATAAAGTTGTTCTTTAGTTTTTTCATAATATAGATATGGAATTAGTTCTTCTTTAATGCGATTTTGATCTATGCCACTATCAAGGGCTTCCATTGTATTTAATTTAAAACTATCTTTTATTTTTACGGTAATGTAAATATATCATTTTTGAAAATAAATACGATCAATAGTTAATACATATTATTGGCTTATAGGTTGCTCTTGAGATATTAGAATATTTTATGGTTGTTTGGAGGAAGAGGAAGAGAGTTTATTTTCTATTAATGCCAGTCTTGTTACTATTTTAGGATCTTTAGTTTGAAGCAAATATAATTCTTTTTGTAATTCTTTCACTTGTTTTTGGAGATATTTGATTTCTATTTTTAAATCTTGAGTATCTTCCAGTTTTAATATATTTGGTGTTTTGAATTTGTCCAGTAATTTTCTTAAACTTATAGTTGGTGGGGGAAATAATGAATATTTTTTATTATAGTTCTAAGTTTAGTAAAATATTATCTTTTTAGTTCTATAAGTCAAAATTTGCATATTAAACCAAATTGTTTTTTTCATCTTCATCAATTGTTAATATATCCATACCATTATCATAACATAACCTTGAAGATTCATTTTCTAAGGACTCATAATTTGAATCAGATTCCATGTTACGTACAATGCCTTCTTCACTCTACGATGATGGATTTTCTAATTTAATATGAGTGTCTTTGATTTCAAGTAAAATGATTATTATCTTTTCTTGAATATGTGGATAATTTGCACAAATTTCACTACCCTTTTTGTAACTAGGCAAATATTGGCATAATGACTAACTTTTCCAAATTTGTAAGACATTATTTTGTCTAGAGCTTTTTTAGTAGTTGTATTTCTAAAATATGATTTTCTTTTATTTAGTTTGAGTCTTATATTGTTTTTCCTTTGCAACTTGTGCTTTTGTGTGTTTTTTTACGGAATGGGCTTCTATTTTTGAATGACAAAAGGCTTTGTAAAAAGATCCTGATGCTTTCCTTTTTGTAGTTTTTGTGCAAGAATTTTTTGCTTGCAAGTTTAATTTAGTGAATATCTAAATTCATTCATTTTAAATGAAACACAAAGGTTGACCAAAAGGCATCTTATCAAATGAGGTTGTTTCTTTCCCAGTAATTTCCCTGAGCTTATTGAATATTCTTTAAAAAATAATGAGGGCAATCCTAGTAAGAATTTTTCTTTCCCATAAGGTTTTCTGCAATCTTTTCTTTCTTATTAGTACGCAAAGAAAGTGTGTTTGTGCCAATTGTAATCATCCTTTTAGGTTGGCTATAAAAATCATTGTAATAGTATGAAATAAACTTTTGTACCATTAAATCTGTCTTGAGCATTTTTGTGAGTTCTTAATGTAATTCGCACTTTTTCAAGGAGATAAGACCAATTTCTTAATATTCCACTAAATCATGTGGTTATAAGTTAATACATCATTCTGTGTCCTGCGTTAATAATGATTATAAGCTATAAGCCTCCTTATAGGTGTTTAATTATTTCATGTACATAAGTACTGGTATATTCCACTATGAATTGAATTTTCATCATAGGTTTTCATAATTGATTCTTTGCTACTTTCTAGTTGACGGTTTAGGTGAGCTGTCATAGAATAAGATTTTTTTTTTTATGAATTTTATTTATTTCTTGAAATCGATAACATTATCAGTATGAATTGATTCCACAATATTTACTATTGTCTGAACTTGGAGTTTCGTCTAATTTTTTGTTCATTTTTGAAACTAAAGGTTTACACTTGTCTTATAATTCTAAAGTAATAGGGCCACTAATTTTTAAATCAGGTTTGGATATGTTATCTGGGAATTTCCGCTTTGATTTTTCTTTGTTCATATTTAAATTAAGATTTTCTATTTGTTCAATTAATGAATCAATATCACTGTTTTTGTCTATTGCTTCTAATTGAGTAGAAACTAGATTGACTTGCTTTGAAACTATATGGATTATTTTCTTAGTATTTTCATGATAAATCTTTTTTATATCTTCTAATTTGTCGTGGCTGTTTTCTAGGTTAAGTCTTCCTATTTTGAAAGAAGTTGCTAGAATAGGTCCTTCAGAAGTGGTTACTAAATTTCTTCTAGAAGAGGAGCTATCAACTATATTTAATGTCCATTTTTGTTCAAATTTTGTATTTCTATTAATATGATTAATACTATAGGGCTATGGAAGAGTATTCTTTAAAGCATAAATTGAAAACCAAGTATAGAAAGGAATAAATAATTCAAAATTTTCCATTCATGAATTCTATATTTGTGTTATGTGACCATGGGCTTTTGGATCAAAAGAGCACAAAAACCAATCCATACATTCTTTTTTTTTTTTAAATGGAATTGAATTCTCTTCTTATGTGGTCTTTTTCTATTGTGATAGGTTTGGAGATGACATTAATGGATGAATAGGAAGGAGGTTTCATCATAGAATGGGCTGGAGATGTTACGGGCAATTTATTATCATTAATAGGTTCAACTATTGGAGCTTTCAAATAAATCATTGAGGACTCTTCATTTGAGGTACGATACCTATGATGTTTATAATTGAATGATCTAGGAGACCTAAAATAGGTAAAGCGTGGACATTCTTCTTGATAAATTAAAGAAGATGATTTTTTTGGGGGGGGGCATTGAATTGAATATGATAAATACTTTGCCAGCTTTACTCTTCTATAATTTTTTTGAATATGTTCTTAGGCAATATATCTAACTGGCCTATTATTTCGAACAATAAATTCTTGAGATATAGTAATTTCATTCATTTTTAATAATTTTGGGATGAAAGTCAAAATATTTTTCGTTTAAGCTTTTAATGAAATTGTTTCAATCTTTTGTTCAGGAATTTTCCTAGTTTGAAAAGTCAATCGAGCAACTTATTCCCTAATATTCACGATTTTACTGTTACTACCATTAGCGCAATCAAGACTCAGATGATCCTTGATCCAAGACGTCATCATAGCTAAGAACACCTAGTTAAACATACATTATGCACAATATATCGACACCTCTCGGACCAACCTTATTGGGTCCACTTAAGCTTAGGTAAAATTTTTTTCTTGACTTAGCATATACGTGTCACTATTCATTATAAGTGTTTTAATTTATTTGAATATAGATGATGTTTGAAGCAATGTCAAATCCTTTTAATAGTTTGGACTAATAAATTTAAAAGAAATAGCTTTTCCCATTATATTAGTATGAACCTGGTATTGATCTACTCTAAATGGATAGATTTGAGTGATGAATAAGCTTCTAATAATAAGTTTTTCACTTATATCTCTAACTACAATGAACAAATTTTCCAAACAATATCCTTGATTGCAAATATATGCATTTGATAATTTGTACTTAATTTGTAATGCAGTTCCATTAGCACTATGAAGTCGTTCGTTAGGCTTTTCATAATATTGAGATGGTCTATTTTCTCTTAATGCCAGTCATTTTTCTATTTCAAGATCTTTAGTTTTAGGAGAACATAATTCTTTTTGCAATTCCTTACTTACTCTTCCAAGATATTAATTTCCAATTTTAAATGTTGAGTATGTTCCATTTTTAATATATTTGGTGTCTCGAATTTGTCAAATGATTTCTGAAATTATAGTTGGTCGGGATATACTGAATATTTTTTACAAAATTTCTAAATTTAGTAAAATAATCTCTTTTTATTTCTATATATTGAAATTTATTGATTAAGTCAATTAAAAATCGGTTTTCTTCTTTGGTGGTTGTTAGTATATTTGTACAATTGTAATAACATAATCTTGAAGATTCATTTTCTAAAGACTCATCATCAGAATCTGATTCCATTTGATATATATCATCTTCTTTATTATCGGATGTGAATTTTCTGATTGAATGGGAGCACTTTTTACTTCAAATAGTGGTAACATATTTCCTTGAACTTTCAAACAATCGGCACATATTTAGTTAACCTTTGTTTAACCTTGCAATTATCGGCTTTATGATCAAGCTTTCCACAATTGCAATACGTTATTTTGTCTAGAATCTTTTTGCTAATTATCTTTTTGAAATATGATTTTTTATATTTAGTTTAAGTCTTATATTGTTTGTCCTTTGCAGCTTCCACTTTTCTACTTTTTTTTTTATAGAAGGGGCTTCTATTTTGGAAGATAATAGGCTTTGCAAAATGATCCTAATGCTTTTCTTTTTGTAGTTTTTTCAAAAGAATATTTAGCTTGCAACTTTGATTCGGGATATATGAAATTGCTTCTTTTTTAATGAAACAAAATGATTAACCAAAATTATCTTATAGAATGCGATTAAATCTTTTCCAATAATTTCTCTGAACTTATTAAATATTCTTTGAGAAAATAAAGAAGGTAGTCTAATACGAATTTTTCTTTTCAATAAGGTTATCTACAATCTTTTCTTTTCAATTTCCTTTTAGATTGCCCATAAAATTCATTGTAGTGGTATGAATTGAACTTCTGCACAATTTAATCTATCTTGAGCATTTTTGTGAATTCTTAATGTAATTCGCTTTTACTCTCTAAGGTATGAATTCCACCAATTTCGTAATACTCCAATAAGTTCTATTGTTATAAGGTCAAATATTAATAATTTGTCATATGTCTTGCAATAATAAGCATTATACGCTATAAGTATCCCATGGAGTTTCGTAAACATTTTATGTTCACCTTTACCCCCGATATTCCACTCATGAACTAAACTTCTATCATATGTTTTCATGATTGACATTTTACTACTTTGTAGCTAAAGGCATGGGGGAGTTGTCCTTAAGTACTATAGGTCTTATTTTTTGCATTTTACATTTTATTTATTTCTTGAAAATTTGTATCATTTTCAGTGTAAATAAATTCCACAATATTCACTATATTACTTGAAGTTGGAATTTCATCTGATTTTTTAATCTATTTTTGGAAACAGAGCTTTATTCTTATTTGTAATTATAATGATTTCTGAAGGGTCCTCCTCATTATATGGCTCTAATCAAATGTACTCCTTTATGATCAGTCTTAAGTTGTGTATAATCCATGTCTTTGTTGCCATATAGATTCATAAACCAGTGATTTTTTAGTCCTTATATTATTCGTGAACTTGGTAAATGTGAAGTGCTTTCTTAGCTTTTACACTGAATTTTCTTACCCCCTTGCTAGAATACAGTTAGGCATGCAATGTCCATAAAATGATATCTTAGCACTTTTATATGATTATGACTCTCGATGGTCCCTTAAATCAAATGGAGCTCAAGATTAGTCTTATGAATATTACTCCAAAAGGAGTGTTGCTTTTTCCCCGTTCTTCATTCCTTTCTTCTAATAGGCTTTGAAGAAAACATCACCATAATAACCTTAAAATTTTATCGTAAGATAACTTTTAATGTAAATATATCCCATTTTCATCTTTCCTTAAGAGTCGAATCCATCGTTCAAAGCATATTTTATATAACTTAATATGCTTTTCAGGTTTACACCTCATCTTTTTAGGTGCTATATATGACTTGTCACTTTGACAGCTAAAGATTCTTTTTGCATTACTATAAGAAAGGAATTTGTAGCGACGGATCATTCTAATATGGCATCTCTAACTGACCTCATTATCCATTTTCTTCATCTCTAGGACTTGTGGGCCACAATCTCTTATGAGTCTTTTTATCATTAAAAAATAAATCCAGTAGACTTTCTTGCTAGAACGCTTACTTATGCATGGCTATTACATAGTTGTTTAATATTTTTGGTATAGAGGAGGTGTAACATTCCCAACTCTCAACTAACAAATTAACCTCTATATGGCTAATCAAGCATCTATTTCATAGCAGAAGATTTTAAAATTGGGAACATTTTTATGTTGTTCATCAATGGAAAATATGAAAATAATGTTAAAATTTATAACTTATTTTCCTACTAGAATTCTATATTTAATATGCTCATCTCTTTTTAATTCAATCTTGTCTTAGAAAATAAGAAAATTGATTTAATACTTCAAACAAAGCAAACTCAACAAAAGTCAAATAAGGCCCCAACAGTTTTACTTCTAGATAGAGTTTATTTTATTCTTTCGTTATAAAATATGGAAAGAGACATCCTTCATATCNNNCTAGAAGAAAGGAGCTGAGATGCCTAAAGCTTTAGTTTAACTAGCTGTCACTAGGGCTAGTGAACAATGATTCATCGCAACCAGCTTTGTTTTGTTTGTAGTTGTGCCAAACCAAAAAAAAAGATAAATGGAGAAATGAGATAAGCCCGACACATTATTCTTAGACCTGGCAAATAGGTCATTTGGTTTGAATACGGTTGGGTCATGTTTCAAGTCAAGCGACATTTCAGGTTGGTTTGTTTTGGGTCAGC
>NCQV01100771.1:0-12628 GCA_002740545.1 Lophocereus schottii
GTGGCTTTCCATAATTTTGTTGCACAAAGATCTTGTCCTTGTGGCCCAAGCACACAAAGATCTTAGTACCCTCTCCTATTTAAGGAACCCTTCCACCTCCGCATAAAACGCGGTTTTCACACAGTTTTCACACAAATTTTTAAAGGGTCTTTTACATAGTTTTTCAAGGAATTTAACTTGCGAATCATATTTTTAGAAAAACTATCAAAGTGTGTGTGAAAATTGAGTCATCTTTCTTGGCATACTAGGAGCAAAATTGTACCTTACATTTGCTTATTTAGATGCACAAAAGTGAGGTGTGTTTTTTCTCTTCTTTCATGAAATTGAGAGTCGAGTGTGTCCAAGCCTATGGAGGCTTTGGACGTGTGTAATTCGTCTTGGAAAGACAATTACGTGAGTGTGTCCAAGTCTGGGAGACTAGAACGTGATGTGTAACTAGTCTAAGGGTAGACAGTTACGTGTGTTGCAATTATAAAAGAGAAGGTTACCTTTGTGACGTATTTAGCCCGTATAGTGAAAGTGTGTGAAAAATTCTACAGGGGTAGGTCGTGGTTTTCGTCTCGGTTGGGCTCGAGGTGTTTCCATGTAAAAATCCTGTGTTCACACTTTTCTACTTATTTCCGCTACATTTACATTTTCTGGGCACTCTACAAACAGTTAGTCCGAACAAGGTCTAAACCTTTTCCCAGAAAACTGCAAAAATTTGGCAACACAATTCACCTTCCCTCTTGTGTTCGTGTACTCTCAAATCTAACAGCTTTCTTGTGGTAGTCTAGTAGCACTGCTGGGTCCAGCATTGCGACCACCCATGCACCTCTCCATGTGTTTTCCTATTTTTGGGTGCTGCTAGTTTTAATGATGCTTTAATTAAAACCAAGATCTCTACAAGCAATGGTATGCTGGTGGTGGAGCAATGACAGAAAATAGAGATGGGCGTTTCCTGAGATTCACGATGAGGTAATTTTTCTACCAAATAAAGACGCTAAATTAAAAAATGACAAAGCGCAAAAGTGACAGTAACCTCAGTTTTCTATAAAATGAGAAATAAAGCATAATTTCAGAAATTCATGTTGTTATTCAAGACACCGAGTATACAAAATATTGATCACTAAACAACAAGAGAGTGAAAGAGATAGAATTGTTGAGAGAGAATCAAAATATGCTGAGGTAGAGAAGATGATACAGAGCAGGAAAAGTATAGCAGATTAGTGAAATCAAGGAAGTCGATTTATTCTATGAAAAGGAAAAGCACCTCTTTTATCTAGACTAAGAAAAGGGGGCCATCTTTAAACTATTTCCCCTTCTCTTCAACTGCCAGTCGCCTTGTGAGAGTGGGATAAAAGGTGCAAAAGAGGGGGAGACTGGAGAAAGTGGTGGATGGCGCGCGTTATCGATGGCCTGCGCTTTGTGTGTTTGCTAAAACCAACTTAACCAACATTGTTATTAAGGCTCTCACTGGCTATGAACAAGCAACAGTTTAAAACATATATATGTAGAATAAGTGCATGGTTTATCCCTGTGAAATAAACTCAATCCATGCGTAGCATGTTTAGATATGTTGGCATCAAATGATCTCAACCATAAGTTAAAATTTGCTATGACACTGTCTCTTTTTAACTAATCATACCATACATGTTACCAATCCATTAAAAAAACATGCTAAGTAGTTTTAGTTTAAAACATTAACACATGAATAAATTCTATCTTGTAGCAGAAAGATGCACACTGTGCTGTTGTTGTTGTTTTGCGAATAAAAACACCTTTATTGTTTAAGAAGCAACTCAAACGAAAGTTTAACCTTATGATTAAAGTCTTACGAATAGATTTATATTTTAACATGCCCTCTCAAGCGAATGTCCTTTGTGCTTGAAGCGTGGGTGTTGCAAAGGCTCGCCTTACCTTGTGCAATAAATTAATATGAGGGTTTGTTGAGATTCGAATCTGACATCACTTGCTCAAAAAGACTCCGGTATCATGTTAAATTCTATATATCAATTGGGCCATAAACAAAGAGGCATGCACATAAGTGCAAATAAGGTTCCAACCCAAAACTAATTGAAAATGGGTGGAGTGACATACAAGCTTGCATACATGCGCAAGCCCTTTAATTTTATCAATATGGGATAAAACCCACTTTTATACTCCAGCATGCTCCCTCACATGTGGCTACTAATAAGGTTCAAAACACATGGATGCATGTGTTCAATCAAACGGGAATGGTGGCAAATTACAATTGAATAACCTGCTCTGATACCATGTTCTAAAACCAACTCAACCAAAGGCTTAAGCTTGTGGTTGAAGGTGCAGGAATAGATATATACTCGAATATTTATGCTCAAACATCTCAGGGTCCAACCAAAATCTAACCTCAAGTAAGGAATGTAGACGTCTTCCAAGATGCGAAGTGATTATGATTAAGGTTTAATACTGAAAGTTATTTAGTAGTGATAAAAATTTTTACATTATTAATTGCATCTCTCTTTACTAATTTCCCTGAATGAGAAATAATGGAAGCTATTTTAAAGATATATATCAAGATATATATGTAACTTCACTTGTATGCGTTATACCATATATATAACGTCAATCTTTTCTTACTGTATCTCTCATGATATCTGAGCCAAAAAGAGTTCTCTAACTCTTTGGTTCCTAACTGCTCCTTTTCCTTCTCTATTTATGGCCAGGGTTCCTTGCTCCTTCTCCAAGAAATTGACTTTAGCCCTTCACCCTCACTTGCTGACTTCTACAGCCTCCGGCACTAGTTTCGACAACTCCACCCATGCATCTAACGTCATCAAAATAGCTCAAATGCCACCTAAGAATTCCTCTTTTAAAGTCTCGTCCTCAATTCTTACTATGAGTCCACACACCAGTGGCTTCTTCCACCACCGTCTCTTCCTTCTTCCTCAACAGTCTTTGTGGTGCCAAGACCACCATTCTCCGTGGCAATTTCAAAGTCATTGTCGTACTTCTCTTGGAAGCGTATGTTGTCGCCGTCTCTCCCAGCTTCTTTCCCAGAACTCGGTGCCTCTACTGTAGTTTCTGCTATAACAAGCCCCTCCTTACACCATGCCGCTCTTCTTTGCCCCCAGTTCCATTCCTTTAGGTTGAGTGTCATGACTAATTAACCTAACTTGGGCACCACATATGGGTCTTAGCTTAGACACCTTGGATGGCCTCCCACCCTTGCCACCGTCAATCTAGATAGTAGTTATCATCTCCTATGTGACTACGGTTTAAGCCTTCGTTGATTATTTTCTTTCTCGTCAAATGTAGTTCACAGGATTTGTTATCATGCATCAATTGCAAGGCATGCTCGATGGTTTAACCTCTCAACTGTCTTTGCATGTTCCTACTCTCCAGGGCACTCCTTACTAAATCCCGACTATAGCTACCGACTTCAGGTTGACCATTTGATACGTGCTTGGTCATTTGCTACTATTTATGAGGACACTTAGTGAGGTACGTGATTTGTATTATTCTATTCAAGTTTGGCAGTGCCTTAAGTCCCGGTTTACTATGGCTAGTTTAACTCATGCTCATGATATAAAATGTATGCGAACTAACATTTGTATCGGGGCTGATCAGTTCATGGATGCTTACTTACATTCCATTAGAACTAATGCTGATGCTCTAGCTGCTATTCAACCTCCAATTTCGGATCTTGAATTATTTAGCTTGCTACTGCAAGATTACTTGACTACTATGACTCTTTTGTCATTACCTTTTCCATGCTTCCTAGGTCTACGTCCTTTGATGATTGCACTTTAAATTGCTTTTTTATGAGCAACGCCTTACTTACAAAAAGGTTGCAATCCCTCCATCCACTAGGCTTTTGTCGCAACCACTGGGGATACTCAAGGCCAAGGGAATGCTTCAGGGTCCAAGCAGAATGGTAATAATAAAGGGAATCGCAACAATTGTAACAAAGGGGTTGTGGGCGTAACAATAAGAACAACAAAGGTGCTACTCAATCAACCTCCCAGTTGCAACAAGCCTCCTACTGGAGCATGCGTAAAAGTACTACCTTATGTGATGCATTTGATTCATTGTTCAGTACTTTTTGCCTTCATAGAAATCTATTACTAATCACTTTTTAGTAGAAGCTATGCAAAGTGAGTGACCTTAGGTTCTCACGCTAACGTTGTCTATTAGATTTGTCATGTTCGTGGGCATTTAGTTCTAAATTTTCCAAACCGATACTCTCCTCACCCTTAGTTAATGCTGCCAATGTATGCAACACTCAATCCTATTTCTGTCGATGTACCGATTTGGTGTCGTGATTCTGCTGCAGCCTCTCATATGATGCCTGACGATGGTAATTTATGTTCTAAATCTATTTATTCTAGCAATGCTCTGGTTAAAGAATGTGATGGTATCCTTCTTCCTGTTGCTCATATTCGCACCTCTATTAATCTTCTTGGTTGACATCATCTTCCATTCCTTAAGGATGTTCTTCATATTCCTAAACTTCAGCTTAATTTGCGTTTTGTCAGACAGTTTTGGGGATAACAACTGTAATGTTGAGTTTGACTCTTGTGTTCGAGTCATTGATAACAACGTGGGTCATGTCCTCTTACAGACTTCTAATTCGTGTCTCGTCTACACTATCGTTGTCTCCGAATCACCAGGCTCGATTCTTGCTAATTTAGCTGTGACAAAGTTTGCAAATCTTTGTCATCGTCGATTAGGTCATTGTCGAGCTAGCGTTCTAGACCCTTTAAGTTAAAATAGTTTTGCTCAGTTTATATTGGTTCTCTTCAACAATTGTATGTCTTGTCCTTTAGCTAAATCGTATAAACCTTGATTTACTTATATCTGTTGAGCATAGAATGGATTCTACTTCACATTAATTCATTCTGATGTTCAAAAATTGCTTGTTCTTTCTCATCACGGTGATAAATATTAAGTTTCTTTTATTGATGATTGCTCGTATAGTACTCGGCTCTGTTTGATTACACGCAAGTCTGAAGTCTATGGATTGTTTGCGAAATTTCAAGCCTTGGTAAAAGGCTTATTTAATTGTAAAATAAAATATTTCAAAGTGATTGGAGACAGGAGTCTGACAACTCTCTTTTGCCAAATTTGTTTCATAAATATGTCATTTATTGTCGAAAATTATGTCCCGTTACCTACCAACGGAATGGGATTGCCGAAAAGAAGCATTGACATATTCTAGATGTGATCCATACTTATCTTGTAGATGTTTCTATGTTGGACTTTTTTTGGCTTGATGATGCACATCCTATAATTTACACCATTAATAGACTCATTTCCTCTTTGTTGCAAAGCAAGAGTGCCTTTAAAGTCGTATTCCATAGAGTGCCTGATTATTATTTTCTCAAACCTTTTGGTTGTGCTTGTTTTCCAAATTTTTGTAGCATTTTCTCTAAATAAACATCAACCTTGGTCTGTGCATTATGTATTTTTGGGCTATGATGCACATTACAAAGGATAGCAGTGTCTCGATCTAGTTTCAAGACGTGTCTGCGTTAGTCATGATGTTCATTTTCCTAAAATTCATTACCCATTTTCTCACTTGATTAGCAAAGCTCCATATACAATTCATTAATAGTGCATCTCATCCCCTATCTCACGAGCGTCCTTTATGTGTCAAGATTACATTGCAAATCATCAAAGGGATGGACAATATCAATAGTGTCTTTATTGAATTTATTCCATAATTTTAGTTGATCCATTAGACTTCATGGGGTTGGGCTTTACTATACACTAATTCAAGCAACGAGCTTCAGCCATATACCTCGACGTTTCAATGATCATTCTTTTACAAAGGCCTCTAGTTAAAGGGTTAGCTAAATTCCTTTCTAACTTTATACAATCTAAAGAGATAACCCTAATCTTAATAAGGTTTCTCACAATATTGTGTCAAGCGAATATGTATCCTTTTCATTGCCATCAAAATCGTGGATTGGCTATCGTAATGCAAAGAAACTAGTGCAGTTTGCTTCCTTCACTACGGCACATCTTCTAGAAATTCTCTCAGAAGTTTAGCTTTCATTCCACCCAACTCAACAGCATCAAATATACATTCCATAGTTGAATTAACAGTAGATGATTATTTGACTAATTTCCAAGATATTGTGCCTTCATCCAAGGTGAACACATAGCAACTAGTCAAGTTTACCTCAACAGTTTCCTGTAGTGTATCTTCTAATACTGAATGGTCTTTACCATAATGTCTACCCTAATCCATTGTTCTTCTTATATATCTAAGCAAAGGGTAAGGGCATTTCAATGTTCTCGACTACGATTGTGTGCATGCCCACTAAATCAATTAATAACATAGACAATTTCTGGTCTAATATATTTAATTAAGAACATGACACTACCTATGATCTTAGCATATTCTAATTAAGCAACTAGATTTTCTTCATTCTTTTTCAAGTGTATACTAGAACTATAAGATGGTTTCAAAGGGTCTACGTCAAGGTCTTTTCAACATAATGAGCTTGATTAAGGGAAAAACAAAATTCAACTTTTTTCATTTTGACCCTCAGGATAAAATTAAATTCACCAAGATTTCAAGCTTAGAATTTAGGAAATCCTTAGTCAATTTTACCACTTCATACTTGTTCCTAATATAAGCATATTATCGACATACAAGCATATAATGACAATACCATGCTCATTAGTTTTAGAGTATATACATGAGTAGATTCATCGACCATAAAACTATAGGACCAAAGAGTTTTATCAAATTTCTCATACGACTATTTTGGTGGGTTCTTTTAAGACCACATAAAGATTTCACTAGTTTATGCACCTTGTGCTCTTGTCTAGGGACTTTCAAAACCTTAGCTTGTCTCGTATAAATCTCTTCTTCTAGGTCTCCATTTAAAAGGATATTTTTGCATCTATTTGATGAAAAATTAATAGACCTTGCAATGATGTATGGGCGATTGATGTTCTAGTTATGATAACTTTTGTCACCAGTGAATGTGTCAAATTACCGTGTATGTTTCTATAGATTGTTTGCTCTTACAAATTTGGCATTGAATCCATCAATTAACCCATCTATTTTACCCATTTTTAAAGACCCATTTACTAATTAAAGTCCTGCACTCCTTTGATAGGTCAGTCAATATCCAAGTGTGATTGGATATGATATACTATATTTCATCATTAAAGACCTCTATCCAAAATTTAGAATCTATTGAACTCCTGGCTTCCTCATAGGTTCTATCTTCAACTTTTAAAATTAACAGTTGTACAATTTCGTCAAGTCATCTAGGTAATACATACCACCATTTGTAGTTAAGAAAACAGTAACAAAATCAGGGCCAAAAGATGATTTAATTCTAGCATTTTATACATCTAGACTAAACATTCTCATTGTTACTAGTTGATGCACTATTGATAGGTATTATCGGTCCAACAAATGACATGTGAGGAGTACAAGTTTCAACGCATTCTCAAAAATCTCAGCAATTTCATATTCAAGAATAGCACCAATCACAATATCTTTATAAATAGGAATAAATTTGTAGGCTGAGCTATTTTGAGCATAGCCAATGGAAATTGAATAAACATATTTAGGACCTATCTTACTCCTTTGAGTGTCTGATATACCGATCTTGGCTAGGCAACCCCACACCTTAAGGTAATGTAGATTGGGAGCATGTCCCTTCCATATTTCAGAAGAAAATTTGTCTAGCTTATTATGAGACACTTTATTATGAACATGACAAGCAGAAAGAATAGCCTCCCTCTACATATTGTCAGGCAAGCAAGAGCTAATAAGCATAACATTCATTATATCTTTAAGGGTTGTACTCGTCCTTTTGGCTATCCCATTTTGTTGGTGCATAAGGGGTTGTGGTCTCATAGATTGTGTCATTTTTCTCACAGAAAGTTGTGGGTGTGTTCATATCCTATTCCCCTCCTTAGTCGAATTTAGTGAGCGTAGAGTGGTCGTCGCCTAAGGTTATTAATAGTTTTTACCACGAGATTCATGGTATCTTTGAAATCCCCTCAGTCACTATAGATAAGCTCTAGTATATTTGTTTGTCTTTCTACTGATTTATTAAAGGGATTCTTGGAGAGTTCGACCTCAATGCATAATTGACATTTATTCCATTTAGTATTAGATACATTAGCAATCAAGCACCACTGTTTTAGCCGTTTGATAGAACTCAAATTCAAATGTTCAAGTCTAGCATGCCACATTTCTAGGGACTCAACAATATAAGCTAAAGGAGGCGAATACTCAACATTACCAACAACCCCATAGGTTGCATCAAGAGCAAATAATCTAGCATTGCAAGCATAGCCTTGGCTAATAAGTTCAGTATCCCATGTCAAAGTATATCTAAATACCATTTTAATGCTAGTCTTATTAAGATGAAAACCAAGGATTAGATTCCTGTGCATTTCAGGAACATGCAAAACATTGCTTAAAGATGGAATTTTCATAGATGTAGTTTGTGGTTTATCTCCTTTTTACCAAAGATTTTTATGGCACCTACATTACCTATGAAGGCTCATTATCATCAAGCATAGTCTCATGTTCCTTGAATAGGTATTAGTTTGGATCATTATGTTTGTTGACACCTACATGCACTATGTATTCGACCTTATTTCCTACCAAGTTCACCTTCGAGACTATAGTAGCAATAATTTCTGGTTCTTCAATTAAATGGCCATCTTGCTTGTCCTTCCATTGCGATGTGTCCTAGCTTCTCATAGTTACAGCCAGCTCTCTTCCCTTCGAACTTTTGCACTCCTCTGAAACCTTTCATCTTTCAGTGCCGTTTGGTGGATTACTCAACCCTCCTTTGTAAAATTTTTGACCCTGTGGCTTCTAGTTTCTCCATTTAAACCTGTCAAATTTAGAGGAAGATTCAACAAGGCTAACACTTGCAAAGCGATGGGGGTACAATAGCGTTTGCTTTGTAGTCGATTTTCATCCTAGATGTTCACAGGACCGATAAGTTCCTTAAGACTAAAGTCCTTCCTTTTGTGTTGTCATTTATCATGATAATCCTTCTAGGATGAGGGTAGTTTTTAAGGCGAAACATTAGCTTGCAATTATTCACACATTTTCTTCCTTCTGCTGGCACTTCAAAAATTAAAGTTTCATACTCATGAATTTGAGTCATTATGGGTTTGTCATATTCCTTTAGAAATCTAGTCGGCCTACTAACAGCATACTTCTTACTGCCTAAGTCCTTATTCCCATATTCTCCCTCAAGAAAATCCCAAAGTTAATCCACCTAAAACACATTTGACTTGTAATGCAGAACATACCCCTAAAGGTCAACATGTCTTGTCCATATTTTTGTTAAGGTCCTTAATAAGGGGGTTTCTTCCTTTTCATTAGACTCGTTAACAACATCATCAGATTCCGTCACAATAATTTTAGCCATAGCAGGTGAAGACTTAGATCGCCCTAGAGGTGGGTGAATAGGGTTATTACAAAAATAAAATTAAATCTGAAATCAAAATGCAGAATTTAATTGGAGACAATGCACAAGGATATTTTAACGAGGTTGGGCCTCAATCAAGCTTAATCCCCGCCTAGAGTTATCCAACTCTAGGATTCAACGCTCTACTTTTCTTATTAAGATGAACCTTCACACTTTCTTTTAGAGCACCACACTCTAAATATCCCAACTACTTAAATCAACTACTGATTTAAATTTGGGAGGAGTTGTGACCTCATACCAATTCCTTCATTCACTCCTTAATAAGAATTCCTTAAGCTCTCTCAAAACTTTTGATTACAATTCAAGACTCAAAGGATTTTGCAAATGTATAGCTCAGTGTAGTATGATTGCAACTTGCTTGTGGGATTATTTGGATACTTCTCTTCTTCCTTCAGCCCCTATTTATAGGATTGAGTAGCCATATGCTGATTTGTCCAAGAACGAAGTTATCTCCATAGTATAATTTGATTTGATCTTGTGATCTTCTGCAATAAGGAAGTATTTGCTCGCAATCTCTTTGCTTGCCTTTTGAACATGTGAATCTCTTTGAAACTTGGTAACAAAATATATTATACGTACAATAAATAAAATCACGCAATATAATCTTTTTTCATGTTTATATCTTTTGAATGCAACAACTTAATGTCTAATTTTGTGTTTTATCAAAATCTTTATGATTACTAAGTAAGTCAACAGCAGGTTCAATAGGCTTGGGTTCTATAAACAATACATAAGCAACGTCAATTTGTGTGAAGTAACACAACATATGTTCAGCCCATCTTATATAGTTATTACTATAAAGATGTTTCATCATAGGTATATTAGGCACAAATGGATTTAGAGCCATGTTCAATTACTAAGCAATGATAGTTGATCTTTGAATGGTAGGAAATAAAATTCTAGAGTATGCTTAACAATTGAACACATTGAACACACCTAGCGACATAATATTGAGCACAACCACAAATTAGAATGAGCTTATTTGTGATAGATGAGGCGTGGTGCGAATCGGTGGCTAAAATATCGATTATGCCTAACCACAGTTGTAGTGTTACCCATTAGTAGTGGCTATCCTCGTGCACTCAGGAAGAATTGAGTAGAAATAGGAATAATCGAGCACCCAGGACTTTTTCAAAGTGTTAATAAAAAGGAAAAACAGATGTTTCTGTGTGTTTTGCAAATTGGAGCAGACCATAATTTACAAACAAGGATTTGAGGAACAAAGGAAAATAGACAAAATGACTCGAACAAAGGTTGAATCTTCCACAAAGAATCAACAAAAGCAGTCACATAATACATCTCACCAGGTAAGAATATTTGACAAAATCAGTTTGACGTCTTCTAAAACATTTAAACCGATTTTATACAAAAATGTAATTTATATCACCATATCACATCACGTTGCGCCCTCATTCTTAGCGTGAATGTATGTCCTAACCCATCCATACATTGGGCCCGAACATTATCCAAAGGAACTTGGGAGGTAAAAGTATCAAAACCACCTTTTCTCCCTCAAAAGTTCCTTTGTGGGACAAGAATTCCTATTTTCTTGTTCCCCTATTACAACCCTGCAAAGCCCATAAAATTTTGGGATAATTTGAACAATAGACACATCTATTTTTATTTATTTATTTTTGCTATACAACCTTGCTATAAGAGACACAAAAATACATAAATAAAAAATAGATATGCAAGAAATCAACAAAGAAAACGTTGGTCCTACACAAAATTGTCTGATTTAAAATAAGTATAACTCATTAATATTATATTAACAAGATTTTAAAAGTTGGTCCTATACAAATTTGTCTGATCTTTAATAAGTGTAACTCATTAGTATTAATGTATTATATTGACTAGAAAAATCTCGGAAACCATTATTACCAACTTATTCTAATTTTTTGTATTTTTTTGCATAGAATTTGATTGCCATGAGCAAGAAATAAATCCAAACATTTTTCAATAATTAGTTAGTGAGAGCAATAAGATAATTAATGAGATAAGTCTAATTTAGATTGCTTACGATAATTTTTATTTATTGTTTTCGATCCTTGGACAATTATCAAATTGTGTTGTTTCATATGTGAAATTTAATAGAAATTGAGCCTTAAACAAACGAGTTATGAATATAAACTCAAATGAAGTTTTAACACAAAATCAATTGACAATAAATGGAGCAATTCACAAGTTTATATACATTTTCATATCTTTTAATTTTAACAATGGAGAGATGTCTGAACAGATAAGGCTAGTTATATCTGGATTTCCCCTGACACTGTCAAAACATGATCTACACTGGAATTGTTGGTTGTGTTGTTGTTGGAGCAAATCCCACCGTGATAACTCCAACACGCCCTCTCACATATGAGCTGCTAACAAGGTCCAATACATGGACATAATTAATCAAATGGGGGAGGTGGAAAATCAAGATCGAGCAATCATCTCTGATACCATGTTGAATTTTATAGAATTTGGTCTTAAACAAACAAGTCTTGCAAATAAGCTCAAATGAGATTTCCATCGAAGACCAATTGGTAATTGGCATAGTAACTCATAAGTTTAGAAACATGCTCAAACTCTTTAATTTTATCAATGTGGAACATACTTTATTTTAGAAACTCCAACACCATAAGAGGTGAAGTTCTTCCCATGTACGTTTCTTCATTCACAAGACCTTTGCCTGACACTTTAACTGGGGGATGACTACTGAATCCCTTGAGAACTTGCTTTTGTTAGTAATAGGGGTCATCAGCAGCGCTTGATTAATTTGGAAATTTGTACATCGCTAAGTTTATGATCTTTAGTAATTTAGTAATTGTTTTTTTTTAATTTAGTTACTAATTAATCGATGAAACTAGCAAGCAAAATTTTATGTTGCAATATAATATAATTGTACCAATACAGGTTAGTTTAAATAGTTTTGCACTTCTTCCCCTTAAACAGGATCTCGAATTTGAATCTTTTAAATGGAGAAAAATCTATGAGGGGAGAGCTCTACTTAAACCTAGCAAAACTGGTATGAGACCCAAACTTCGAACTGAACAACCTGGATACATACCTGACTCGACATCTGAAATAGGCTCCCCCAAAAGTGGACCGGAAACCAAACTTGTCCCGGACCGAATCATACCCGAGCCGATATTTTCTAAAATGTTGCTTATTTTTCCGTGACAAACGTATTGGAC
>NCQV01100787.1:18349-28714 GCA_002740545.1 Lophocereus schottii
CCGTTAATGCAGGTATTTTGGCTTCTTGCATAGGAGGATATATAATGGTACTGATGGTTGAAAAGATTGGATCTATAATTGTTTTACATCTTTTATTGGAAAGTTAGTATTGAAAAAAGTATATGAGCCACTGTAATAAAAGGATAATGCATCATTTCCTGGTTGTAAACCAATGTCTATTAAGAGTTTAAATTACAAATTTAAAGTGTCTTCTATATTTTTACTTTGCAGAGTTACCGAATAATTCGGATAGCATTCAAGAATTAATATTTTGTGAATTAGATTTCCTTGTAAAGTTCCCAAATGGTCGTTTTGGATATTTCGAAATCTTTGATCAAGTAATGATAGAATTATAAGTGAATTGATACCTTCTTTAAAGCAAGCATTTACAGCAATTTGTATTCCTTATAAATGGACATGCTTAATTAGTTTTCTGTCTTTAGTGGGAATTTCTTCTAAAAATTTATCAATCATCTCTTAAGTCATTAATCTCAATAGGATGTTTTTCTATAAATGTTGAATTTTAACTGGTTGTTCTATAGCATAAAGTTTAAAATACCTTATTAACTTTCGAGTTAGAAAATCATCTAGTTTTTTCATAAAATTTTGAGGGTCTTTCAAAGATAAATCAGTTGCTATAAGTTTTTCATAAAGTTTTTGGTTGAAAGTTATAATTCCAGTATAATTTTCATTATTTTCTTCTTGTTGTTGTTGCATAATTTCTATGTCTTCAACATTCATCTTCTGTGTCTGATTAGCTTTCTATTTCTAATGTACTCGTTTCAGTTTCCGAGTTGATAGATTCATAACAACTTGAAATTACTTGATGTATACTAGAGGTTATTGGATATAGTTTATTTTGAATTTCTTCAAATTCTTCTGAGAAGAGTTTTACTACAGTTGCTTTGCTTTTGTTACAATCAATAGATTTGTGTCATATTTCTCCATGATTCTAGCATTGACAAGCAGTAGGTTTTTTTATTTCTTTTATAATATCTATTTTGTGGATTAAAGTTCCCTTGGGTTAAATTTTCATGTCGAAAATGTTTACTACTTTTTTGTGGTTTATTTACTGATTTTTTAGTTTTTGCTTTTTCAGTTTTGTTCTTTTAGTTGGAAATTTCTTCTTCTTAGAAAATTTGTTCTTTGGAGTTTTTCTAGGGGTAGGTTTTTTGGTATATTGCTTGGGAGTTCTTGTTCATTTATGTCTGAAATTTGGATAATTCTCACAGCCATATTATCCTGGTTCTTTTACATTTTCGCAGCATATAGTTACTTCTTTTATATATCTTCTTCTATTTTCTTGTAAACAAAGTTCCATCATTTCTTTGTTTACTAGAGTTTGAGTTGCGGCTACTAATCTAAAATAGAGGGATTCTTTGCATAAACTTCAAACTTGCCTGAAAGGTACTTATTCCATGGATGAGGAAATTATTTTGTAAAAGTTGGATATAGAGTCCTTGATTTTCTGTAGAATCATGTATAGAGCTCATAATAATATTTGCCAAATTCACAAAAGAAACTTTTATAGTTGCATCAGTTACAAATTCTTAAATTAGTTAATTTGTATAAAACTTCTTTTTTCCCTTCTAGTCTGCTTAATTCTGAATTTTTAATAAATTCATATCCTTGAAATTGTCCTATTAAATATTTTTCAAAGGTGGACACACCATGTTCAATGGACGTTCCAGGATTTCTTTTTACATCCACTTCTATTAAATTTCTTACAGCTAGAGATAATCTATTATACCAATTTAGTATAATTCCTTACAGAGAGTAGATTATTAAATTGTAGATAGTATTAACGTCTTTGTCTTCTGCGACATAAGTTGGCTCTTATATTAAAGATAGTATTATAGAGCTTCTCTAGGTGTCTAAAGTTGCTTTTTTATCAGTTATACAATCTATATTTAAAAAATATCCCATGTAGGTACTGGTTCTAAAAGGAAAGGATTTTTTTAATTTAAATTCTTCATTGATAGTGCTCATTCTCATTGGAGGTCTTCTCTTATTTTGAAAGTTAGCTGTATGTTTATTCTTATGGATTGGATTGGTTTTGAAAGGATTAGAGGATTCTCCAGTTTCATAATTATTTGGATTATTACTTCCTACACTTCCTGTGGGTGTTCCTAATTGCATGTTAACTTGTTTTACTAGTTCAATTAATTATAGATTTTCAAAGTCATTTAACAATTCTTCAATAGCTTTATTATATTCGCCTATTATTGGCTACTTTCTGCTTCTTCTTGTTTTTCTTTGGCTTTTAGTAATCTCCTTTCTTCAATAGTTTTTTGAATAGCTTCTTCTTGTTCTTTTAAAATGTTATTTTGGTAGTGTTTAATATATTTAGCATCATCACTATTGGGGTTGACTTTATTGGGAAGTTTAATTTCCATTAGAGTATATTTTCTTTTTTGTTTGGGTTTTAACATTCCTTCATAAGTTAAATTTATAAGCTGCATTTGCATTACTAATTGTTTAATATAGTTATTTATTTATCTAATTTCTTCTTTCACAGCTCTTAGTTCGTTTTCTAGTTGTGGGAAGCTCATTGTTTATTAATCTTCATTATTACACCAAAATTCTGTATCAAACTTATCTAAGATGTTATCATCATTGGTGTATAAATTTTCACAAATTTCTAGATAAGTTCTTCTTTCTTCTTTGTAAATTAAGAGATCTAGTCTATCTTTATTTAACCAAATTATTTCTTGAGAGCTATTATTTTTCTTTAGTTGTTCGATTTTTGGTGTATAAAATTTTTCTTTTTGTAATATTTCTTTCTTCAAAAAAGTTTTCGATAAGTTGAGCACAGATTTACAGTTTCTTTGAGTCATTACTTTTAGTTTGGGCTTTTCAGGCTTCTCCATTAAAAATTTTTCTCAAGTAAATAAATTTTTATTAGTCAGTTAACAGTTATTTTTATATTGAGATAAATATTTCAGTAGTTGTAACATATCTGTGTTTTCATACATTCCTTCATCAAGTTCATGATTAAATTCTATGTCATTCATGCTTAGAATTCTATAAAACAAGCTTATTTGCTCATTGGTACTCAAAGTTCACAATTAAAGCTCATTGGTCCTCAAACTAGCCTTGTAATTTTGGAAAACTTTGAGTACCAATAAGCAAATAAGCTTGTTTTATAGAATTCTAAGCATGAATGACATAGAATTTAATCATGAACTTGACGAAGGAATGTATGGAGACATAGATATGTTACAACTACTGAAATATTTATGTCAAAATAAAAATAACTGTGTAATTTTGAATTAAAAATAATAATTATAATTAACCGACTAATAAAAATCTATTTACTTGAGAAAAATTTTTAATGGAAAAGCCTAAAAAGCCCAAACTAAAAATAATGACTCAAAGAAATTGTGAATCTGTGCTCAACTTATAGAAAACTTTTTCAAAAAAAGAAATATTACCAAAAGAAAAATTTTGTACACAAAAAATCAAACAACTAAAGAAAAATAATAACTTTAAAGAAATAATTTGGTCAAATGAAGATAGACTAGATCTCTTAATTTATGAAGAAGAAAGAAGAACTTATCTAGAAATTTGTGAAAATTTATACAACAATGATGATAACAACTTAGATAAGTTTGATATAGAATTTTGGTTTAATGATGAAGATTAATAAATAATGAGCTTTCCACAATTAGAAAACGAACTAAGAGTTGTGAAAGAAGAAATTAGATAAATAAATAACTCTATTAAACAATTAGTAATGCAAATACATCTTATAAATTTAACTTTTGAAGGAATTTTAAAACCCAAACAAAAAAGAGAATACACTCCAATAGAAATTAAACTTTCCAATAAAGTCAACCCCAATAGTAATGATGCTAAATATATTGAACGCTACCAAAATAACATTTTAAAAGAACAAGAAGAAGCTTTTCAAAAAACTATTGAAGAAAGGATATTACTAAAAGCCAAAGAAAAACAAGAAGACACAGAAAGTAGCTAATAATGGGCGAATATAATAAAGGTATTGAAGAATTGTTAAATGATTTTGAAAATCTACAATTAACTAAACTAGTAAAACAAGTTAACATGCAATCAGGAACACCCACAGGAAGTGTAGGAAGTACCAATCCGAATAATTATGAAACTGGTGAATCTTCTAATCTTTTAGAACCAATCCAATCCATAAGAATAAATATGTAGCTAACTTTCAAAATAAGAGAAGACCTCTAATGAGAATGAGCACTATCAATGAAGAATTTAAACAAAAAAATACTTTCCTTTTAGAACCAGTATCTGCATGGGAATATTTTTTAAATATAGATCGTGTAACTGATAAAAGAGTAGCTTTAGACACCTAGAGAAGCTCTATAACACTATCTTTAATGCAAGAACCAACTTATGCCACAGAAGACAGAGACGTTAATGCTATCTACAATTTAATAATCTACTCTCTACAAGGAATTGTGCTAAATTGGTATAGTGGATTATCTCTAGCTCTAAGAAATTTAATAGAAGTGGATGTAAAAAGAAATCTTGGAACGTCCATTGAAGATGGGGTGTGCACCTTTGAAAAATATTTAACAGGACAATTTCAAGGATATGAATTTATTGAAAATTCAGAATTAAACAGACTAGAAGGGAAAAAAGAAGGTTCATACAAATTAACTAATTTAAGAATTTGTAACTTATGCAACTATAAAAGTTTCTTTTGTGAATTTGACAAATATTATTATGAGCTCTATATATGATTCTACAGAAAATCAAGAACCCTATATCCAACTTTTACTAAATAAATTTCCTCATCCATGGAATAAGTACTTTTCAGACAAGTTTGAAGTTTACGCGAAGAATCTCTCTATTTTTAGATTAGTAGCCATAGCTCAAACTCTAATAAACAAAGAAATGATAGAACTTTGTTTACAAAAAAGTAGAAGAAGATATATAAAAGAAGTAACTCTGTGCCGTGAAGATGTAAAAGAACCAGGGCAATATGGCTATGAGAATTATCTAAATTTCAGACCAAAACGAAAAAGAATTCCCAAGCAATATACCAAAAAACCTATCCCTAGAAAAAATCCAAAGAAAAAATTTTCTAAGAAGAAGAAATTTCCAACTAAAAGAACAAGAACTGAAAAAGCAAAAACTCAAAAATCAGTAAATAAACCACAAAAAAGTAGTAAACATTTTCGACATGAAAATTTAACTCAAGAAAACTTTAATCCACAAAATAGATATTATAAAAGAAATAAAAAAACCTACTGCTTGTCAATGTTGGAATTGTGGAGAAATATGACACAAATCTATTGATTGTAACAAAGAAAAGCAAATGTAGTAAAACTCTTCTCAGAAGAATTTGAAGAAATTCAAGATGAACTATATCCAATAACCTCTAGTATACAAGAAGCAGTTTCAAGCTGTTATGAACCTATCAGCTTAGAAATTGGAACAAGTACATCAGAAACAAAAAGCTATTCAGACACAGAAGATGAATATTGAAGACACAGAAATTATGAAACAATAAGAACAAGAAAATAATGAAAATTGTACTGGAATTATAACTTTCAACCAAAAACTTTATGAAAAAATTATAGCACCTGATTTATCTTTGAAAAACCCTCGAAATTTTATGAAAAAACTGGATGATTTTCTAACTCAAAAGATAATAAGGTATTTTAAACTTTATACTACCGAACAACCAGTTAAAATTCAACATTTATAGAAAAACATCCTATTAAGATTAATAACTCGAGATAATTGATAAATTTTTAGCAGAAATTCCCACTAAAGGCAGAAAAGTAATTAAGTATGTCAATTTGCAAGGAATACAAATTGCTGTAAATGCTTGTTTTAAAGAAGTGTTAATTCACCGATAATTCTATCATTACATGATCAAAGATTTCGAAATATCCAAAACAGCCATCTAGGAACTTTACAAGGAAATCTAATTTACAAAATATTTTGAATGCTATCTGGATTATTCGGTAACTCTATAAAGTAAAAATATAGAAGATATTTTAGATTTGCAATTTAAACTCTTAACAGACATTGGATTACAACTAGGAAATGATGTATTATCCTTTTATTATAGAGACTTATGCATTTTTTTCCAAGACTAACTTTCTAATAAAAGATGTAAAGTAAACAGGGAAAATAACTATAGATCCAATCTTGTTAACCATCAGTACCATTATCTCTTCTCCTATGCAAGAAGCCAAAATACCTGCATTAACGGACTTTCAATTAGTTGAAGACGATGAAGATCAACTAGCTGTCAAGTGCCTAGACTTTCTTATATAGAAAGAGGAATACGCGTAGCTAATCAACCTGTCTTAACACGAAGCTATAGTACAGCAACTATACCCAGGTTTACAACTCCATTAATAACAACTAAGCATAATAGCACTTACAAAGTAAAATTAGACGATTTTAATGGATAAACATGGATCTCTAATAAAATCCTAATAGATACAGGAGCATCACAAAGCCATTGTATACCTTTACCTATAGCAGTCTTAACAGCATCAGAATATAACTTTGTTACTTATGATGGTCAACGAGCAACTCTAACTCCGATGTCTAGAATAATGTTCAAAACTCCTAATTCAACTCTATTAGAATTTGATTGCTATATTGATCATTCCATCAAAAATGAATTTTATCATATACTCTTAGGAATGAATTTCCTTGACCAATATACTAACTATGAGATTGGTCCTACTCATATAACTCTTGTGAATCAACACACTACTATTATTCTTGAACGATTGTGAAGCAACTTGAAATACAAATTCTAACATATATAGATGTAACTATCAAAGAATTAGACATTACTACTACTGCTTTAATTAACACATGATCCGAAGTAACTTTCTTTCAAGACTTCTTACTTCCCAAATGGGATAAACTTCCGAATGATCGAAAAATTCGAATCAATGGTGTTCATCCTATTCCTACCTATTTAGACTCAATCCAGAACAATGTTTTTATTATTTTGGGTAACAAAATCCTTACTATACCCATAGTTTTACAATACGACTCTATTTATGATATCTTATTAGGAAATGATTTCCTAAAATAGTTTGTCAAGTTTACACAAACTCCTTATACTGTTTATTTAACTACAAAATGTGGTCACACTTTGAAAATTCTCATTCCAAAACACTCATACAGTACGCGCGAAACGTAGTGGATATGGTTATGAACAAATCACACTTCAAATATAAGCACAAAAACCTATTTTTGCAGTTAATATAATCAAGAAAGATAACCTTTTAGCAAAACTCAAACGAATTTGTTCTGAAAATCAATTGTAATTTTGGAAACCTAAACATCCTCGAGCTAAAATTGAACTAACACGGGAAATTTATATCAAAGAAAAACCAATGCTATACTCTGAAGAAGACATCAAAGAATTTTAATACAAATAAAAGATTTACTTGAAAAAGGACTAATTAGACCATCCAGTGGAACATACTCCTCTCCAGCCTTTATGGTAGTTAATGAAGCAGAACAACGAAGAGGAAATGCTAGAATGGTTATCAACTATAAAAAATTAAATCAGTTTACCAAAACAGATAACTATTTTCTACCCAACAAAGAAGTATTAATCAGCCTTGTAAAAAACAAAAAATTCTTTTCAAAATTTGATTGCAAATATGATTTTTGGCAGATTAAAATGGAAGAAACAAGTATTAAATAAATAGGTTTTAGTACACCTCAAGGTTTTCATGACTGGATTGTTATGCCTTTTGGACTAAAGAATGCACGAAGAATCTTTTGACGATGAATGGACAATGCGTTTAAACATCTTAACAGTTTTCTTATTGTTTATGTAGATGATATTTTAATAAGTTCAGATACTCTTGAAGAACATCGAAACCATCTTAACACATTTCTTGAAACAGCAATTAAAGAAGGTATCTGTCTTAGTGAGAAAAAAGCAGTGATTGAGAAAGAAAAAATTGAATTTTTAAGCTTTGAAGTTGGAACAAACGAAATTAGCCTACAACCCCATATCTCTCGGAAAATCATAGAGTATCTAGACCAACTGAGAACAAAGAAACAAATTCAAGGTTTCTTAAGACTATTAAACTATTCTAGTTCTTATATACCAAACTTAGCAAAGAAGAAAAAGGATTTGCAAAGTCTACCTAGAAAAAGTAATACTCTTAGTTGGACAGAAAAAAAAATTGAAATTGTGAAAAAATAAAAGAAGAATGTCAACAACTTCCCAGTCTTAGACTCCCTAAACCAGAAGATAATCTAATTATTCAAACAGACGCATCTGACAAAACATGGACAGCAGTTTTGAAAATAGATTTAAATGAAATTTGTGGTTATCGCAGTGGAACTTCTTCAGAAAGAGAAGAAAATTATAGTACTATGGAAAAGGAACTCTTAGCGATTATTAGAGAAATTACTAAATGGGGACTCTTTTTGCTTTCTAAGCCGTTGAGGCATTAACACATAATCAAGCAGCAACTATTTTTGTAAAACAAGTCTTAGACAATAGACCTCACATGCATAAATTACATCATTGGCAACTATTTTTATCTTAGTTTAATGCCATATATGAGCATATTGTAGGAAAAAACAACTTTATTGCCGACTATTTAACAAGAGAACATGAGTTTAATGAACAAAGGCAAAGCACCAATAGAACAAGTGGACAGTACTCAGCTAATCCAGAACTTTGAAGGCATTCTGATCAATGTTAACGACTACTGTGAAGCTGTTAATGAAAAAATTGAGGTTATTAAGGAAATCTTTGTAGAGCCGATCTTCGAAAAGATCAAGAACTAATAACATATTTCCATCGAACTATTGAATAGCTGAAATTGAACTCTTCAAAGATGGATTTGAACAAAGTCCAATCTGAACTCTCTGAACTCTCATTTCGACCAAATCAGAGAAACGCTTTAAACCCCCTCTCTGAAGAAGAGAAAAAGAAGTAACAATTAAAAACTAAGCTATTAGCTTCAAGATCAGTTATTCATAATACTGACATTCGAACTATTGATCTGTCTGACTCTTTTTACAAGTACTATTGTAAAGCAATAGTGCTTGCTTACCAGAAGATCTTTGATTTACATGAACTTTACTATAACTCAAGGGATTCTCTTTTTTCCAGAATCCTAACTTTCACCAAAGCAAACACTGATATCATTTTTGAACTCTTTACTTATGGTTATTTAAATTATCTTTACCCAAGCCTCAATCTCATTGAACTACAAAATTTCCTAGCCAACTTTAAATATGTTGTTAAGCAATTTAGCAAAGGTTATATTTGTCTTTGATTCTTTACAGTCTCGCCTGAAACAGATGAAGAAACTGTCTACCCATCCGTTCACCTAGTTGAAATCACCCATGTTACAAGAACTGGATCAACTACAAAAATCCCTACTGTTTTTGCTGACAAACATGAACACTATAAAACTCCTCCTTTTGACAAAGCCTGGATCAACTATAAACGTTCAACTGGTGCTTTCGTCATCAAATGCCAAAGTGAGCGATTAATGACTAAAGGAGTAAGAACTCTGTACTATGACAATAATCTCATTCTAGTTACTACTGAAGGAGTTGAGAATATCTCAATTGATGAACAACTTTTTGACTTTAGCTATTCATTGGAATCCAAGAAATTTCTAGGTAGTCCAGCTGTACGCTCCAAATTTGCTGAACTTTACAAGGTATAACAGGCCAAAGAA
This sequence comes from Lophocereus schottii, assembly GCA_002740545.1. Classification (NCBI taxonomy): domain Eukaryota; kingdom Viridiplantae; phylum Streptophyta; class Magnoliopsida; order Caryophyllales; family Cactaceae; genus Lophocereus; species Lophocereus schottii. The sequence goes on from NCQV01100787.1 coordinate 28,036, forward strand.
AAGAAGTAGATTTTTCTGTCATAATATGAGACACAAGAGACCACAACCTTATCAACTCTTATCTCTACCGATATAACAAGATAATGAACATGGAGTAGCCTTATCAAGAACAGTGAAGCCTTATTTGCAAAGCTCATCCTTTAGCTGACAATATTATCCTTTTAGATTTCCTATGATGTAAGCGCTTATGTCATAGCGCACCCCCTTTGTTTATAAATAAGTTAGGCAATTTCAGTAGAAGGCATCGACATTTGTAAGAAAGATTTTCCCTCTATAATATATCTCTCAAAAAATGTTCTAATTTCCTCCCTTTAGGGAATGGAGAACAGTTATCAATGAAATGAAAGAGAAATCTTTTCTCAAAACTTTATGTCTATAATTCTGTTATTACAACTTTGATCAAAGAGAAAGTACTACCAAGGAGAAGGAGAAGGTCTGAACGAGTAGGTAAGTCTCGTGTCAGGGTGAAGTAAGATGAACGCGAAGGAGTAAGACAGATCCAACTCTTGAAGGTATAATTTCTTTGATTCAATCTTGTTTTAATAGGATTATATGATATTAAGTTTAAAATTCATTTGATAATCTAGTATCCAGGTACTGTTAGCAGTTTTAATTACTGCAAGTACACGGCGTAGCTGTAGCTAGCAACCGGCAAGTATGGGTCGAATCCACAGGGAAC
>NCQV01100816.1:9957-20797 GCA_002740545.1 Lophocereus schottii
CAAAATTCGTGCTTGGAGAACTATGAGGAAATGTTGCTGAAATTTTGCTGTACAATGATACAACCTAAACAATCAAATATCATAGGAATTTTTGATAAGTGCTTAATGTATACATTATTTTAGGGGTATTTTGCCACATTGTTTGGAGAATTATGTGCTTTAAGTTACTATTTATATTCCTATTATCGATTTATGCTTGGGTATGGTTGTTTGATGTGTTTTGCAAGATTTTAGGCTTTTTACCAAGCATTTGAGCCTCATTGGATGTATTTTGACCTCCCCCATGGAGACCCATGTCATGCTATGCCCGTGGAGTAAGACAAGAGAAGTAAATCGGTTCTAGTCAAGACCGTGGTCGGACCGTGGTGAGCAGTGTAACTATTACCTCTTTGTCTTCCTTTGATTGTGTGGCTAAAAACATCCAAACTTCTCTATAAAGTCTTGGTGTTCAGCAGCAAAGAAGGAGAGGAACCACAGCATAGTTCGCTTTCTTTGTCAAAATTTTGCTCTTTTTAGTTACGATTTTTGGTTTGGTTATTATTTTAGTGAGAAATCATGAGTGTGTTTGGTTTTGAGGTGGTTTAGAGCCCTTGGTCGAAGGCTATCTCTATCAAGCCTTTCCTCTCATATTTCGTCGAATTGTTGGTTGTTTAATCTTTAATCATGTATGAGTAGTTTATTTTGTCTAGGGATTTGTTAGTTTATGAAAGCGTAGTTGGATCATGTTTTAATAAATAGAATTGTGCTTGTTTCATGATTGTTTTGATCTCATTCTATCAAGTGATTATCATGTTGTGAGTGGATTTAGGCCAAAGTTTGCTTGCACACTTGAAAAATTGAATGAAAAACTGAAAGGTGACATTTGATTATTAGACTGCTTGATGAAACCTAACATAGCGTCGACTCGAAAGAGAGATTTGCATGTTAGGAGGACTAGAGCGTAATCATAAATATTTGACTTGGATTAAGACAAATTAGTTTGAAAGAATGATTTTTGCTTAATTTAGGCAAATTTGGTTAATTTCGAAAGAATAGACTAAATTTTTTGGATAGATTGCAATTCCTCAAAATTAACCGATTAAAGAGAAGCATATGTTTATCATTTTGATCAAATCACCTTTCTTAACTACACAAATTCCTAGGTGTTTTTCCTGAATTGATTTAGAATTAGTAAATTTGAAATTGTTGAATCAAAACCCCTTGATTTAGTATTTGCTTAGCTTATTCTAATAGATAAAACTCGATAGATTATTTTGGTCCTTGAGCACAACATTTTTATCTATACTATGACTACCCGTGCGCTTATGGCAGTGGTCAAGTTTTTGGCACCGTTGTCGGGAACCGATTTATTAACCATTGAGCTAGTCTTATGAAATTGACTAAGTATTTTATTGTCCTTTACTTTTATTTTTTATTTTTCTTGTTTGATTGCTCAGGTAGTGTAGGTGATAGTGCTTACAGGAATCTTCTCCGTTTATGCAAAGTCCATTCCTATACAAACCCGATCCCGAGATCGAGAGGACTTTCCACTTAAGGAGGAAGAGGCAAAAGATTGAAGAACAAGTATGCAAGGTAAGAAGGAATCCAAAAAATATGGCAGGAGGAGGTGACCAAAGAAGGACGCTTTGGGATTTTGTTACCCCTAGAGTCCAAGGGATCGCCTCAAGCATCGCTCACCCTGATGTTGATGCCAACAATTTTGAGCTCAAATCGGCACCCATTTCTATGGTGCGACAGTCCCAGTTTGGAGGAACTCCTTTGGAAGACCTAAATCTACACCTCTCAGTCTTTTTAGAGGTGTGCGACACGTTGAAGTTTAATGGAGTTTCCACGAATGTCATTCGACTGCGATTATTTTCCTTCTCATTAAGGGATAAAGCAAAAGCTTGTCTACATTCTTTGCCATTGGGACGTATTACCATTTGGGATGAGTTAACAAGCGTTTTCCTTGCCAAGTTTTTCCCTCCAAGCAAAACGGCAAGTTTGAGAAATCAAATCACCAACTTCACTCAAAAAGATGAAGAGACTCTCTATGAAGCTTTGAAGTGGTTTAACGATTTGTTGCATTTATGCCCCAATCATGGTCTTTAATGTTGGATGATTATCCAAACTTTTTATAATGGTGTGACCCAACCTGTTTGGTCTAGTGTTGATGTAGCGATAGGAGGAACCTTCATGAACAAAACGGAAGATGAGGCCCATAACCTAATTAAGGGGATGACACTTAACAATTTCCAATGGTTCATTAAAAGTAGCCAACCCAAATGGATTAGACGTAAGCTTGAACTTAATGTGCTTACTTTTCTTTCTACTAAAGTAGATGATATGACTCAAAGATTGGACGAATGAATGTTAATGCTGTGAATTCTAGAGCCGCTTCGCCTTATAAAATCTGTGGTTCTATTGAGTATGTGACTTTGAATTGTCAAGTTGGGAGTCCTTTTTCTAAAGATCCTAGTGAAGTTAACTATGTTCAAAACTTCAACCTGAAGCTGACCAATGACCCTTACTCTAGCACCTACAATCCAGGTTGGAAGAATCATTCGAATTTCTCATATAGGTCTAATCCAAACCCTTCGAATATACCCCCAATGAATGCTAAATCACCTCCTGGTTTTCAAAGACCTGCTTTTCCTTCTCAAGTAGTCCTAAAGTCCAATTTAGAATCAATAGTGGAAAGTATGCTTACGGTGCACTAAAAGCAGGATGAGTATATTTAACAATTAGCCTCAAAGGTTGATGTTCTTACAACTCATAACAAGATGTTGGAAACCTAGATTCCTTAAAAAGCTAGCCTTTCATCTATGCTCCTAGATAAATTTCCTAGCAAGCCTAAACCTAACCCTCCTGAGCATTGTAATTGTGTCAACTTGAAGGAAGAAGTAGAGGATTTTACTGGCCAAGAGGATATACCAATGGAAGAGGGTAGAGAAATAACCATGGCTGGAAATAAGAAGAGACATGACGTTGGCAAGACTGCCGCAATCATAGAGAATGACACTGTAGAGATGCCCACCGTTTTTCCACTTAAGCTTTCTGATCCAGGTAACTTCTGTATCCCCTATGTTGTGAGAAAGGTGGAAATTGAGAGAGCTTTATGTGATCTAGGTGCAAGCATCAGTTTAATGCCGTATTTTTTGTTTCATAAGCTTCAGCTAGGACCATTACAAGCAATACCCTTTTCACTACAATTAGTAGACGGTTCTAAAACACAACCCATAGGCAAATTAGGAGATATTTGGGTATTGGAAGACTTTATCATAGTTGATATGCTCGAGACCGATGATGCTGAAATTATCATAGGTTGGCCCATTTTGGCTACAACTGGTTACCATATAGATGTAAGAAAGGGGCGGATTACAAGTGTGGTGCAAGGGCATTATGCAGTATTTTGCCATATGAAGCAGAAAGTGGTTTCTCCTAATTCTTATCTATTGTATGAATCTCCCTCTTCCACTGAGATTGACATGGATGTCTTGAATTGTGAAGGTCTTTCTGATTTTAAATGGATTTCTATTGAGGACCTGAACCAAAGGTATGTTAAGGTGGAGTTTGCAGGTCCTATGCTGCCTAACATGCCCAAGGTTGAGGCCCATGCTTTTAACGAGCCTTTTATGAGCAATTATTGCAGGTTTGCTTAACTTGTTCTCTCTTTGCCTCTTATGGAAGGATTTTATGTAGATTTTGATTCGGAGGTTGAACAAATTGGTAGTAGCCCATCTGATGGACTGCGTGTATGATGTGCCTTGTATGCTGATAGTGGATTATGGCATAAATTGATGAAGATAAAGGGCCTTCAACCATAGCTTTTGAGATGGTACCTTCGATTGAAGGCATTTGATTTTGTGGTCTATGATATGGCCAACGTCCACATGCTTGCTGATCCGGACTGAGCATAGAAGAAGGGTTAAGCTCTTAACCTTAAAAGAGCACTTCTTAGGAGGCAACCCATGCTCTTTCCTTTTTCTTCTCTTAGCTTTGATTTTTTTTTTTTGGTAGCCAGGAAAAAAACAGAAAAATGACAAAAAAAATGAGGCAAGAAAGACATAAAAAATAGAGATAGAAAAGAGAAGAAGAGGAAAAAGGAGGACAAAATATGTAGAATGTTTGGCACCATGGCCAAGAAACTTAGCACTGCGGTCGTGGGGTGCCAAACCAGGAAAACAAAAAAAAAAATGGTATCAGCAGACACCGCGGTCAGACTGTGGTGAACCCTATGGTCCGTGGTGACCTGCTACGACCTGTGGTTAAGGGTTTCAACTACAGTGACCCGTCAATTTCTCTCAAACTTATCTTCTTCTACGAGCTCCTTCTCTCTCTACCTCCATTTTCTCCCTCTAAACCTCCATAGCTAACACCTTGAATCCTACCTCATTCATTCTCATTTTTTCACCCATTTTCACTCAAAATTCATCCTTTTCACTTAAACTTTCTCTTTCTTCCATAAATTTCATCTGTTTTTTCTTCTTTTTCTTCAAATTCATCTCACCTTTACTTATCCACCATAACCATCTTTTTCTCTCTCGAGTTCTTCTTCTTTTTACTTAAAATCTTTATTTTTCTTCCTCAAATTTTATTATTTAGATTCTACTTTTAATTTTTGCTTCGATTTGCAACAGTGGCGCCTACCAAAAGACAAAGTAGTATCAAGGAGGTTGGATCCTCAAGTCAGGCAACAACCTGACCTCAAAGGACATCCCAAACCTCCATCAATGCGCATGCTCAAGGTAGCATTCCTCACCCCTTGGTTTAACGAATCCTGATCATGTTACTAGATATAACTATTTGAATAAATGCATGGTTGTGGCAACTCGATATTATGATGAGGGATCGTTAGCTCGATTAGGAATGTTAGATGATATCAGGTGATTGTTTGCACGAGGTGGTATGGGACAATTTATAGAAATTAAAGAGCATACCTACTAGAACTGACCCTAGAGTTCCTTTACACACTCCATGTCGAGATCACTAGAGGGCCTCAATGTCAAGCCCAGTAAATATCATTTTATTTGCAAGGATAATTATACAAATTGAACTTAGACATCTTTAACAGTATATTCAGTTTTCTAACTAATATGGATCTATTGAACCAACAAGTCCCTCGCAAATTCAACCCAAATGCATTTTGGGGCGAGCTTTCGGGGAGTGTTAGGTACAGCACTAATTCATCGAAATGCATATATATTAGGAACCCTTGCATTTGTGTAGCCCAACATATCCTAGCTTGCTGTTTCTTTGCTCAGGATGATAGTCTGAATGTCTCGAGATTGTCTGAGTTGCATTTTTTGTCTTGTATGCTTGACAGTATCCAGCTTGACCCCGGTTCGTTTTGGCCAAGCAATTATATAGTGTTGCTATTAGCACTAAGGGTAGGATAGTCATAGATGATATTGTGACTACTATTGCTAGATTTTTGCGTATTGGGCCTAACCCTGAGGATAGAGTTTCTAGTTCTGAGTGACTTGATCAGGCTGCCTTTGAAATTATGAACTTTTGTAAAGTAGAAGATGGGCGTTTGCATTGGATTTACCGTGGGGACCGACTTTTGCTGCTTCCCAATGCCGATCAAACCACCTTACTTTACCGGGCTAAACTTTATTAGGTACCCCATGATGCCGAGGTTGTTCAACCAACACCCCATCATCTAGCCCCTCATTCTAGTGAAGCTGGACTTAGTTCTTCCTTTGAACCACCCCCTACTGACTATACCGACCTCCAAGAAACCCTTAGGTCCATCCAAGATGAGCAAGTGTCCCTCCGAGCTTATGTTGCTTCTGAGAATGCCACTCTTCGGGACTTTGTCCAAGAGTGTCGGGATGAGCTTCGTAAGATGCTTGCTACCCAAACTCAATATTTCCAAGATTATAGGGCATGTTTAGAGGCCTAGTGGGATTGGCATATCTCTTATGGCCAAACACCCCATCCTCCTCCACCACCTCCTTTCTGATTGCTTTGTGCTACTCCCCTTCCATTTTTTTTTATATGCCCACATTCAGGCAATGCGTGGTTCAAGTATGGGGAAGTTAGTCGTTATATTTGGTGTTTGATGCCTGATTTGGCTTGTTGTGCTTATGTTTTGTATATGTTATTTGTGATAGTTTTTGGAGTTCTTATTTTAGGTTTTAGTTTCATTTAGCAGTATTTTAGAAGTGCATTTAGTTTTCTTTTCATTCTAGGTTGCATTTTCTTTTTTCCTTTTATTAGTTTCTTTTGCATTTTAGTTTGCACTGTTATTAGGAGCATGTATAAAAAAAATTTTAAAAAAAGGTAAAAATCCTTCGATGATAATCTTTGTAGACTAGGTAGACTTCTTTGGTTTAGTTTGATCCTTTGATTCCCCCAATCGTGCATAAAATGTTTGAGAATGAGTTTTCAAAATGAGATCCATGTTTTGATCACATGTTGAGTGCAAGTTGATTACCCTATGAGCCTTTACATGAATTTTTGCATGTTTTTACTAATGCCCTAGTTTTGACTTTGGCAGATGTCCCGTGAGGTTTTAAACTTTTAAGAACCATTTATCAATTTAGTCTCATGTTTCTTTCATGTGTGACTCTTGACATTATTTCTCTAGAACTTACTTTGATTCTCATTCAAGATCACATTTCGCAGGCAAGGCATTTTTCTCTGATTTGTTAAACACAATGATAAATAGCCACATTTGTTGCGTATTATATCCTTTGCTAACCCCTTTGAGCTTATATTCATTTTTCTTGATTTGAACCTCCTACTATAGCCTATAGCCTCTGGCCAAATGATTATCTCACCCTTAAGCCAATATTAGAAGAGCATTTCATTCTTTTGCATCAAGTTTGATTGGGAACTAGTAAGGTGCATTGTTATCTTTTAGTGAATTTTGGTTGTTTGGTGAAGGGACGTGAGATCTTAATAAATCTCTTATCTTATTGTACAAAGTTTAGAAAAGAGTTGGAATTTAAAGCTCATTATGGATTTCCCTTGGGTAGCTCTTTTGAAAAAAAAAAAGAAAAAAGAGAAAAGGAACACAAAAAGAAAAGAAGGAAAAAAGAAGAAAAAAAAAAGAAAAGAAAAGTGAATAAGAAAGAGAGTATTAGCCTTGTTGGAATTATAAATCTTTATGATTTTTCAACTCTTTGTCTCTTTAATTGAGGATGTATTTTGTTGATAAAATGTATTGGTTTAAGAAGGATGTTGAATGATGCGTTGGAAGCATTTAGCTCTTAGTCTAAGGCTTCTAGCTCCTCATTTTCAAAATATTTGTTCTCCTTTTACCTTTACCCATGGGCCCATTACAACTCTATGAAAGTCCTCATGATTTTCTAGTGTGTTTGCATATTAGTGATGGTGAATTTGAGAGTCTTGCCAAGCTTATGGTAGAATTAAGTCTACGGAATGAGACTTGAGGGAGCCTTCATAATTTTTCAAACACATGAGTGATGAGTGCTACATAACTACAGTGAGGTTCTACCGACCCTGCTAACTTCATTTGTTTCTTATGTTGAATGACTATATTTGATGATTTGAGGAGCTTGATTCAAATTTGGCATTATGGTCTATCAAGTGGTTTTTAAAAATTTCGTTCCCTAGTCTGTTTGCTAATACTTTTTGTATCTTTTTGAGCTATCTTTGGATCAATTTTGCCATTAGAATGTTACATATATCTATCCTGAGGAGGTTGTGTATATTTTTGGTTTTAGCATTGCTTGATGACAAGCAACAGTTTAAGCATGGGGTGTTTGATAAGTGCTTAATGTATGCAGCATTTTAGGGTCATTTTGCCACATTTTTTGGGAGAATTATGTGCTTTAAGTTACTATTTATACTCCTATTCTTGATTTATGCTTGGGTATGTTGTTTAATGTATTTCCCAGGATTTTAGGCCTTTTATCTAGTATTTGACCCTCATTGGATGTATTTTGACCTCCCCACGGACACATATGTGATGATACACCCATGGAGGAAGACAAGAGTAGAAAATCGGTTTCAGCCAAGACCATGGTCAGACTGTGGTGCCTACCATGGACCGTGGTGAGCTGTGTAACTGCTGTCTCTTCGTCTTGCTTCGACTACATAGCTGAAAACATCCAAGCTTCTCTGTAAAGTCTCATCGTTCAGCAGGAAAGAAGGAGAGGAAACATAGCATAGTTTACTTTCTTTTTCAAAATTTTGCTCTTTTTAGTTAAGATTTTTAGTTTGATTATTGTTTTAGTGAAAATCCTGAGTGTGTTTGGTTTTGAGGCGATTTCAAGCCCTTGGTCAAAAGTTGTCTCTGTTAAGCCCTTTCTCTCAGATTTCTTGAATTATTGGTTAGTTGTTTAATCTTTAATCATGTATGAGTAGTTTATTTTGTCTAGGGATTTGTTAGTTTATGAAAGCATAGTTTGATCATGTTTTAATCAATAGAATTGTGCTTGTTTTATAATCAGTTTGATTTCATTCTATGAAGTAATTATCATGTTCTCAGTGGATTTTTGGCCAAAGTTTGCTTGCACACTTGAAACAATAGAGTGGAAAACTGAAAGGTGACATTTGATTGTTGGACTGCTTGATAAAACCTAACATAGCGTCGACCTGAAAGAGAAATTTACATGTTAGGTGAACTAGAATGTAAGCGAAAATATTGAACTTAGATTAAGACAAATTAGTTTGAAAGAACGTCTTTTACTTAGTTTAGGAAAATTTGGTTGATTTTGAAAGAATGGATTAAATTTTTAGATAGATTGTAATTCCTTGAAATTAACCGATTAGAGCAAAGCACATGTCTATCATTTTGATCCAATCACTTTTCTTAATTACATGAATTCCTAGGTGTTTTTCCTTAATTGATTTAGAATTAACAAATTTGAAGTTGTTGAATCAAAATCCGTTTATTTAGTATCTACTTAGCATATTATGATAGACAAAACTCGATAGACTGTTTTGGTCCCTGAGGATGATCTTTTTATCTATACTACTACTACCTGTGCACTTGCGATAATGGTCAATCTTGTATGAGTTTAGGACTATCAACCTTTGCAGAAGGGGATTAGGTGATACCATGTTATGGCATATGCATGCAATATGTTTTCCACATTTTATTCGCATTTAGTTGCTAAATTATATTCATGTCTCTTGCCCAAAGTACTTGTACAATAATTATATGAATAATAGCTTATTACATTTCTTTAAAAACCCACACATGATACTTATTTAGGAAGTAGGTATTAGGTTTGTATTGACCATCTACATACTTCAAGTGTGAAATATGCAACTCTTAGAAAACCGTTGTTGTTTTTGGTATGCAGTAATGAGAAGTAATCCAGATTGGATGTATGAAAGACTAGATGATAATTATCTCGATGAGGAGTCTGTGGAAAAAGTATATGAATTTATTAAGCTTGCAAGTGAGGAAGAGCAGTTTAAGAAATATGGAAAGCTAAAATATCCTTGTGATAATTGTTGAAATGTGCCATATTTAGAATAGGTTTCGTCCTAATTTTTACCAAACGACTTATCATAGTGAACTAAACATGGAGTTAAGAGTTTAAAGTGGGATGTGTATTTCAAATAGTATTGAAGATAACCCTATATATAGATGCATTTGGTTCCATGCCTTCAAGTTGGGCCAAAGAGAGGTCTAGCAATGTTAAAGAATATCCAAATCCTGACATGAAGGTGGAGCTAAATTTTTTACTCTTGAGCATTTGGTGCATAGACAACAGAGCTAGGTTGGCGGCTTCTTCAAAGCAATTAACATTTACTATTCATAAATTTTGGGGAGAGAAAAACATATTCTTGGGGGGTCATGCAATAGGAAAATAAGATAGAAAATTTAATGAGAGGCTTGGGGCTACATAGGCTTACCTACATTTGCTATTTTTTACCAAGTTAATTTATTGACAATTTCAGGATATGTAATTGCAGAACAAGTATCGATCACTCAAATTTGCAAAACAATGCCCCACATCTTGGGAAGATGATGGCATTTTCCTTGAGGCAGGCGGGGGATGGAATGAGAAGGGCTCCGTTTATAGATTAGGCAATGCTACTGAACATTTCTGCAAGAGGCCTATTGTTGGGATCTCTTCTGACAAACCTTCATACACCCCTGCTATTGTCTCATAGCTCTAAAGTGAGTTAGATTTAATAAAGGCTGAGCTCAACTCCATAAAAAATAAACTATACGAGCAGTGTCAGCCTGTAGAGAGCCAACAACGAATGATGGAGAAGTATCAACAAAGGATGGATGAGCATTAATGCCACCAACTAGAGAAGCAACAAAAGATGATAGAGGAGCAAAGACAAATGCTATTAGCCATGTAAGCCTAAATGAAGCTCATGTCACAATTGTAAGAGTCATCAATTTGATGTACTCATCCATGAGTTCTTCACTTTTGTGTATGCATTAGGAATGCACAGCACAGCATTGTTGCAGATCAAAATTATGTTTGGATTTTGGAAATGCACATAGAGTTGCCAGTTAAAGCTTTTGGGGTTGTAAACATCAGTATGTTGTAGCTATACCTTTTGAACAATAACTTCGTTGTAAAAGCTATATTATCATCACATATACTTTAGCACCCATTATGGTGTAAAATACAACCAGAGGACGAGGTTGATGTTAGCTGGTGTATGCATCATTGGCAAAGGACCAAATGAACATGTTGTATTGAAACCAAACATAGGGTTTGGATTACAGTCCACAACACATCACATAATTCAATTTGAAGATTCTGAAACTGAATGTCAATATTCAATTTCAAAATTTGAAACTGAATTAGAATGGCAAATTTCAGTTTTAAGATTTTCAAACCAACTTCAATTTTCGATTTAAACCAAACTCAATTTTCAGTTTCAAAATTTTGCAATCGAGTAACATTTG
>NCQV01100889.1:7136-23021 GCA_002740545.1 Lophocereus schottii
ATTCTTAGTTAATTTATGCAAGCTCCTTACTAAGACCACTGGGAAGCTGCACTACGGATCCTTTATTACTTAAAGTCTTCCTCGAGACTAGGAATTTTGTTATCAGCTAGTAATCCTTTTGACTTACATATTTACTGCGACTCAGATTGTTCTAGCTATCCAATGACTCAACTATCTATAACTGGTTATCTTGTTAAGTTGGGCCGCACTCCCATTGCGTGGAAATCTAAAAAACAAGCTAAAGTCTCCAGGTCTTCGGCAGAACCTGAGTATCGTGCTACAGCTAATGCTACAAGTGAAACTGTGTGGCAATGTAATCTCCTCTCTCTAGGTGTTCATGTTTCTCTCGCCCGCTTATATTGTGACAATCAGGCGGCCTCACATATTGATAATAATTCAGTGTTTCATGAGTGCACCAAACATATTGAAGTGGATTGCCATTTTGTTCACGAGCGTATTCTATCTGGTATCCTCAAACCTCAGTACATTCCTACTCATGCAGCAGCTTGTTGACATTTTTAGTAAAGCACTTGGTTAATGCTAGTTTCACCATTTGCTAGGTAAGTTGGCCATTTCCAATCCTCACGCTACAACTTGAGGAGGAGTATTAGGTGATCAGAATATCTAGGGCAATCCTATATTTTTGGGAAATTCCCTATGTATTTGATTCATGTCTTTGTACATGCCAAATATTTGTATTTATCATATTCTATTCATATTGTGTACATATATGCTCTTCATCAATAAAAGAAAACACGGTGAAGAGAGCATCGGTAGGGAAAACAGTCTCTCACAACTCTAATTCTACAATGTCACATTATAGATGATAATAGACAATAAACATAGAATAATGTTCAAAGGGAGATTATTTATTTGAGATGAAGGCAAGCAATTTTCCATTAATAAAGAGACAATTTGTCCATGAGCACATAACTTGACGCTTGACTCATACATGGGTAACATAATCTTCAAGTCTAAATAAATAAAATAAGAAACATAGACAAATTTAATTTGTATTAATTTCAGAAGATATGTATAAAATCTCTGTGTATTTATTACAAGTAAGCAAATAAAAGTCCTCTAATTCAATATCCAATTTATATTTGAAAGAAAACCGATTGGTTTGAATCTCAATTAAGTTGGCTGATTAATGAATTTGATCTTAAAAGGGGGCTTAAGGTTTAATCTCAATCAAGAAGAGTTTTCTTTGATCTTTTAAAAGAAGACGACATGTGTGTGAAGTGCTTGTAGTCTTCTTTCAGAGAAATAGAACTTTTGGGTATTTAGAATGTCATGCAGTGAATGAGTTTTTTCATGCCCTTCAACAAAAGAGAGAGTGATGTTCTAGTTATAGGAAACCATACTAGGGTTTGCGACTTAGTTATCCTCTTGGGCTGTTGACTTAATGGCCACTTTGGCTTTTGACTTGATAGTAATTTGGACCATGACTTGGTAGTCAATTTGGATCCAACTTATTTAAATCAACTAAGTGGGTCGACCCAAAATAATCAATTTGAATTTTTTAAAAATTTGGCACATTAAATTTTTTTTTTGCTTACAAATTTGCCACTCGAGAGTTGATCGCGTTGACAACTTTAAAGTGCTAAATACAGTTAGGTCTCGAAACTTGGAAGTTGATAAAAGTACACCTACTATTTAAGTTGTTGGAATACCCAGGTCCATCTTCTTGACTTAATCAGGTATCTAGCAAGTTGCCTCCCTTTTTTTTTCTTCTTTTTTTTCTTTGTGCTGAAGCATCAGAACTTGCCTTGACAAACACCAAGTTCAAAATGTGACCTGATGGGATGGCTCAAAATTTTGTCAAACAAGTTAATTTTGGATCTTAAATTTATTGGATTAGAGAAACAACTGATTAAAGGGGTCCTTATCAAAAGACTCAAGAAAGGGTTATCAGAGAGATTTCGTGAGATATTTTATTTTTAGTAAAAATAATTATGATGAGATCTTGCACCTCTTTTAGACATTTTTTGTCATTCAAAGGTGATCTCTTTGTAATCATGGGAAATTCTCCTCATTCTGCATTCATAACTTTCAATTGTAGTGAGACATGAAGCACAATATCTTCCCAAACTTTTGCACAAAGTATAGATTTACTTAATCCTATATGTACTCCAACTAGAATGAAATCTCAATGATGGAATCAAAAGAGCCCTTTTGATCAACCACATACATGCTTCATGAATGGTTTACGACACTATAAAGCAGCCTCCATGAAAGAGGAAGCAATCTTACTTTGTAAGCCATTCCCAGCAAAGAAATAGTCAAGGAGGTGCTCCACTGTAAATGTTCCTTGATAGTAACACTTAGGAGCAATTTCGCCTGGAATTAATGGAATTCTTTGCTCTATTGTGAAATCGAAAAATTCCATATCTTTTTTTGTCCTTTTATATTGCGAGCATTTTCCTTTGGCATGCCTTTATATCAAGATTTTCAAGAAGGAATACATCACTAATTAATAGTGCTTAAAGCTCTTGTTCTTGCAATTTCTCTTTCAAGGTAAAACTGACTTCATTGGCGATCGACCTTTAAAAGTCTCACCCATTTGGGTACATCAACCCGTTGATCTTGAATTTTCCTGAATATGAACTTTGTTAATGGCGAAAAATGTTCAAAAGATGAATTTAACTTGATTATCAATTAAACCTTGAATGCTAAGGGTATATCAATGATTAACCTTGATTTTTCTTGAAGGCAAACTTCCTCATATGCGAAAAATCTCCAAAAGATGAATTTGACTTAATTATCGATTAATCTTTGAATGTCTCATCCTGTTGAGTACATCAATAGGTTAACCTTGATTTTTCCTCAAGGTAAATTTCCTCAAAGCAGAAAAATCTTCAAAAAGACAAATTTGATATAATTATCAGTTAATCATTGAAGGCCTCATCCTTTTGAGTACAACAGGTTTACCTTTATTTTCTTTGATGGAGAAAATTCTTCAAAGGTGAATTCGATTTAATTATTGGTTAACCTTTGAATGTCTGATCATTTTTGGTACATCAACGGGTTAATCTTGAATTCTTCTAAGGTGAATTTCCTCAAAGGCGACGATTCTCCAAAGGCGAATTTGATTTAATTATCAGTTAACCTTCGAATGTATAACCCTTCTGGATATATCAAAGGGTTAACCTTGAATTCACATAAGAAGATTTACATTGTTTATGTGACAAACTTGAACAAGCTTATGCCACGCATAGCAAGCAATTGCACAACTTTTTTTTGTTCATTCTTTTGCAGGTTTGTCATCTGAAATATCGGAAGCTTTAGGCTTTGGACAAAAGGGATAATTTCTCCATGACTTGCCATAAGCAATACAAAAGTTTTTCTCATCCTTGAATGACTTGCCCACACGAGTCTACCTTGGGTGACTTTCCTATTATGAAGATGGAGGCCACGTTGTTCTCGTCACCAACTTCAACATAGACGCCCTATGATTTGAAGGTGAAGGCTACGACATAAGGAGGACTACTATGTTGCTATCGCCCACAAATTTGAAAGAGAAGGCTTAAGTTGTCGTTGCTACCAATTGGAAAAAGGAGACTACGTTGTTGTTGCTATCAACTTAAAGAGGTAGATGACTTGAAAGAGGAGGCTCTTGTGACATTATACCTAACTTAAAGAAGAGACATATACCACCATTGCCCCTAATTTAAGGGAGCCCTAAGAGTCTATAACTTAAATAGTGCAAGATTTGACTTAGTGTCTGTGAGGGTGACAAGCTTGATGACTTAAGGCTTATAAAGTTTAATAACTTCGGATTCTCTCACTTTGGTGACAATTTAAAGTATGCTTAGATCACACAAATGTCTGCTCAATGACTTGAAAGTTAGCAACTTTGATGATTTGAGAGTCTTGAACTTTGAAGACTCAGGAGTCTTGAGTTTTGAAGACTTAGGAGTCTTAAACTTTTGAGAACTTAAGAGTTTTAAACTTTAATAATTTCAGAGTCTTTATCTGTGATAACTTTGGAGTCTTACTTTTGATGAATTGGGAGTCTTTACTTTAATTAATTACTTTGGAGTCTTAAACTTTGAAGACTTGGGAGTCTTTAACTTCAATGACTTGGGAGTCTTTACTTTTGATGACTTGAGAGTCTTGAACTTGGGAGACTTAGTTGTCTTTAATTTTGATGACTTAAGAGTCTTTGTCTTCGATGACTTGTGAGTCTCGAACTTAGGAGACTTAGGAGTCTTTGATTTTGATGACTCGTGAGTCTTTATCTTTGATGATTTATGAGTCTCTAACTTTGGAGACTTGGGAATCTTGAATTTTGGAGACTTAGAAGTCTTTAATTTTGAAGACCAGTTAGACTACTCAGTGATTTTAGAAACCTTGATGACTTAGCCCTTTGTGGACTTAAATGACTTGATAGTTCTTCAGTTTAGCCACTTAGGAATCTAAAATTTTTAGCAACTTGAGAGTCCTTTATTGTAACACGCCAATCCCCTAGGGTTAGGGACATTAATGTTTTTCTAAAATTTTGGGGTGAAACGGACAGAGTTCCGTATGAAAAAAGACCATAACTCAGGCTTAAAGCCTTACATTAGGCCCCTACAAAAGATAAAAGCATAAAAGACATGTTCATAAGTTCAACAGCTACATGCCGAAGATCACAACTCTATGGGCCACCTGCCCGGAATGCACCAATTATAAAGTTCAATTAATAGAAAATAATTAAAAAGTACAAGTCAACGGATCACACATCCAGAGTACTGGGATTCGCATCCCAAAAATAATCTCCAGCTAAAAAGACAATTGACTAATTAGATGGTTGACTCATATGACCATACAGAGCGACTACTATTTAATATGCGATACATGGGCTAACATGTTTAATTTGTGTAAGCTCAAGAACTTATGAGTACATTACATTACATTACGTTATTAAACTCATAAGTCTACATATATATGTACACATAACACCTTTTTCAAAGCAAGAGGGAGACTCTAACTCGGCTTACGTGAATTAACTTCTGCCTTTTTCAAAGTTCAATTATTAGCAAGAGGGAGACTCTAACATGCTCAGTGAATGATCCTTAACCCCAGGAAAACAAAACGGTTGCAAGTAATACTTTTAAGTAGCAGTCTCACACATTTTAATATTTAATATTACATAATAATCACATAAGGTCTCGTATTCATTACTACCTTAACAACCTTCAACATTTAATAGATATTCCTAACCTCCTTCTATTCCATGCACAAGAGTTCGCAGCTTGCCTAAACTATATCTCTTGTAACTTAGGAGCGACGACCACTTGTTACACTTGCGTAACATCACTAGCAGGCATACCAGACTCAATAGCGACTTGACTTATTCAAAATTGTAGGTATTAAGAATAGCAGAGCATTCAGTTTACAAATAAACACTTAACACCGAGGAATTAAGTTAAAGTTACCCACTAGCTTTTTTTAGGAAGAAAATGGGATTAACGCAAAAAGACAAGGACCATTACTTCAACTAAGTGCGCATTTATAATACAGTCATTATTCAATGGAAAATCATTTGGAATTGAAAAAGGCTCCTTTCAAGAATACTTGCACTTTTCCAAATCTTTTCATTAGTAATAGTTCTCAAACGAGGAGTTTTCATTACATACCAAGTATGAAATCATTTCATAGGGCATCAGTTTCTCGTGTTTGTGCTATTGGGGGGGATCTACAATCGCCCTAGGGGAGATCTGTATTCATATTATCCCCGAGGATTCTTATAATCAGTGGACAATTACCCTCATCAGGGTTTTCTGCGGTTCCCACTTCTGGATCTACTCCCCAGGAATTAGGGTTCCCGCATACCAGGTCAGCTTCTTAAACTTGTGTCCAAACATTTAGCAGCATTCTCCTAGCCCAAAACATTTTAGATGCATCTCACTTTAAACACATTTTGCATCAAAGTTCTCATTGTGTCACAACAATGGCATTAAAGTTCTCATTGTGTCACAACAATGGCATTTTCATTCTCAAGAAGGCTAAAATATCTTAATAAACTCAAATGAACTTATAATAAGTATATAACCACTCATTCAATAAACTATGCTTGTAACGAGTTAATGACTAAGTGAGGATTCACTTTTTAATGAAAGGAATATTAAAAACTCGTTATAGATATCATGAATTTCCAAGCTATGCATAACTAAATTCGCTTAGAAGCATTCTTATCAAACGAATGATCTAACAGTCGTCATTAACCACAAGACTTGGGAAGTTTGCCATATCATAATAGCTCACATGCATACTTATCAATGCAAAGGCACAAAACAAACATATTCAGCCATAATTCACATTGTTTCCAACTCAATATCCCATTTAAACAATTTGTGAAAACAATTAAGGGATTTATTCAAGTTACTTGTTTAAGTAATTAAGACGTTGCTTTAATTATTGTAACAAACAAACGACTCTTAAGTCAATTACTCGGGAAATTTAATTATTCGAAAGCCTCAATGTAAGAATTGTAGGGCATGGTTAAAGCGAATCAAGCGAGATTTAACTGAAACAACTGCTAGTTCACAAATCATTCAGTACGAGACTTTTAAACACAAGGGCAACTTGGAACAATTAAGATTGCAACTCTTTGGAGTAGAACTCAGCCACGACATATACACATAGCGCACACATGAAACATGGGCTAACAAAATCCCAATTGATTCAGCAGCATGCAATCGTGGGCTTGAAAGATTTGACATCTACATATAATCACACCGATAATCAAAACAAGTTCAAGATTTGTGCATGCAAGTTCGATCAAGAAATTAAGAACACAATTAAGATATCTTAACACTTCCATGATTTACCAATTTAAAACACTCAAAGCCAAACTCCCTCGTCACAGCACCGACCACATAGTTCACCTTGAAGCACATCATTTTAACCTAAATTCACAAGCCAACCTTCCTCTAGTAAGCAAATTCCCAAATTTCATTTCGATTCATCTCATTTCAAGCTTAAAGATCATAAACTTGAACATGCATAAAGCTTTTAAAGATATTTAGTAATTTAAGAGTACAATAATCACCGATTTGCTAATAAGATATTCTTAATTCATCCAAATTCCAATCTAACAGTCGAATTAGGGTTCATGCATAATTCAAAAAATGATTTGAAAATTAGTAATTAATTTAGGAAGCCCAGAATCACCCATCTCGCTCTAAGTTTAAGGACCTAACTCCTGGGTTAATTGGGCTAATTTAAAGTTGAGTCTTAAACCTCCTAACATCCCCCTCGTTGCTGTCCCGTTAGTGGAACCGGTAATTGTGTGCAGGTTGTGAGGTGATGGTGCATAGGGTTTAAAACCCTAGCCCACAAACGCTTGATTCGCACGCCCCTTGGTCCTCCCTAGACTCAAGCCCACCGGTCGAGACACCTCACTGCCAACCCTCGCTGTCATCGCTGCCTGGCCACAACCCCGATCCTCTCTAAGCTCCCTCGCTCTCACTTGATCTCTTTCTCCCTCGCTCGTTATCACTTGTTGCGAAAAGAAGGTCAGTACAGCGTGGCTGGCCCGCCGACGTGCCATCATCGTACCACCGCTCTCTACCTCCTATGGTGGTCGTAGGGCTATGATAGCTACAACCCCCATGCTTCATGTTCTCATGAAGAATAAAGGGGCTTCAGCGCTTTTTGAGTATTTATTGTTTTTGTTTGGTTGTTTAGTCCCACCTATTAAACCTAATTTGATCATAAATAATCTCACCTATCTTAATATCGACCCCAAATATCCTCGTACAACGTGCTCATTTCACGTAATTACGCCTCAGCTTAATTTTAATGAACTCAGTAATTTTACTAATTGTGTAACAAATCAGGAAAATTAATAAAATTACTTTGTATAGATATTACAGCTAATGAGTACGCAAACAAATAGTCTAACATAGCCAGTTAAATAGAACACAGTTAATGAAAACATTAATTTAAACAGTTAGCCCCAGATCAGGAACCCCGACTATTACATTTACTTTGATGCCTTGAGAGAATCTTTCACTTTGGAGATTTGAGAGTCCTAGACTTTGGAGACCTAGGAGTCTATAACACTGATAACTTGAGAGCTTTAAACTTTGATGATTTCAGAGTCTTGATCTTTGAGGAGTTAGGAGTTTGATTTATGATGGCTTGGGAGTCATTTTGCTTTGATGAGTTGAAATTCTACAGCATTGGTAATGACGTGAAAGCTGTTGCATGAAAAATAGAGTTTTAATATTTATAAACCCGAAGTGCAAAGTGTATCGTTGAGTACTTGGGGTGTCGTCCGCGGGAAATTGTGTTTCCAACTACCAGGGCTAATTAAAGCGTCTTGAGCGAGGCAGGATCGAAGGGTGAAAGAGAAAAGACTAAACTATGTTAGAAACACAGAAAAAGGCGACTTGGAGTTGTGATTTTACCAATGGATGAACCAACTAACCAAGACGAGTCCTAACCTACCCAAACCACGCTATGAACAAAAGATGGTCGGATGCACCATCAAAGACCACCCAAGCCCTCTCTCAAGGGTCGTGAGCTAGTCTAGTTAGTCTAACCGCCTATTCTCATAGGGTTAGCTCAACTAGACCACAAAACTAGCAACCCCAGACCTAGCTCGATTCGAATAATATTCTTATGTCCCGAACTCAGCCATTCCCTCTCCTACACTAGCAAATTGACTTCACCTCTCAGCATAAGTCAATCGCCCAAAAATATGGATGAAAAACCCTCTCAGGCATTTCATCGAACACTTGACGGGCGTGAAGGAAAACTCTAGGTTCTAAGCATAGATTGGGTATGGTTAGGCCAAATACAAGATTAATTAGCCTTCAAGAGGCTAATCACAACCCAAGCCAACACAATCTACCGACAAAATATGAAGAACACAACAAAACCTAAACTAACAAACAAGAACAAGAACATGAAGAACAAAGCAAAGGAAATGAAATAAAATGAATCTAAACAACTAAATAACACAAATTAACAACACAAACTAAACATATAAACTAAAAAAAGCAAATACATGAATTAAAACCACAAAACATAAACAAGAACAACAATGAAATAAATAGAGAAGGGGGAGAAAACTTAGTCTTGAATTGATGAAGGAACTTGAAATCCAAAGGTTGAATCCAATGTTACAATCTTCAATCCTAAACTAAACTCCCTTATTAACTAAAATCTAACCTAAACTAGCCTACAAAATCGCCAGAGCAAAAACCCCGAACGACCGAAATCGGATTATATCACGAAACCCAGGCCCGACGCACGGCCGTGCCTGGATGCACGGCCAGCAGTGCACCATGCACGGCCGTGCCTGGGCGCACGGCCACCACACATGGCCGTGCCTCTGGCCGTGCGTGGCTTCGGCCACTGGTGCACGGCCGTGCACCGTCCTTCGCTGCTGCTTTTCGCCTGTTTTCGCTGATTTTCATCGTTTTATCCCATCTTCGTCCCTTTCTGCATCGTTTGTTTGATTTGGAGTTATTTCCCACAAAACATAAATAAAACAAGGTAAAATCCTAAAGATTAAGTTATTATACGAGCTAAAAATGGGTGAAAGAGGCACGTAAAATGTGATGAATTCATCGTTCATCAAAAGCCTAACGATTTTTGTGACTTGTAGCTTGGCAACTATGATGATGACCTGAAAGCATTATTTTTTTTTAAGGTGACTGATCTATGACCACAAGCACACGGGTGTCGTAGTTTAGGAAAGATATCGTTCCCACAGAGATCAATTGTAGTGTATTGAGTTTTGTCATATAAAAGTGCTAAGCAAGCAAAGTTCAATTGAAAGTTTGAACAACGCTATAATCTAATTGGAAAATTCAATCAATTTAAAATATCTAAGGAGTTGTTTCACCTAGTAAAGATGTGAATCAATGGAATATAACATGCACTTGATCTACAACGGGATATTGAAAAAGGTGCAATCGCATATAGAATTCAATCGTTTCTTTTGAAATAAACTGAATTGTCTAAACTAACCAATTACCATTCTTTCAAATGTCCTTGCTTAGCCTAAGTTATGGTTTTATGGCTAAAGGTCCTCTTAACAAGCAAATCTTTCTCAAGTATTGCTCAGTCAAGTCCTATCTTGTCAATCAAATAGTAAGTTTTAGCTTTCAGTCATTCACTTAACTATTTAGAATTAGGAAGTAAATTGGGCCAAAATTCACCCACAACAATTTCACACACTAGACAGAATTCAACCAATTCCAATTAAGAACAAGCATAACTAAATAAAAATGAGAGATTCCAACATCAATACTTGGTACAATCAGTAGATTGAGAAAACTACTCATACATATTTAAAATAAAAGCAACTAAACAAAGTTAAGAGAAGAAAACTTAGCGCAATTAGAGATTCTCCAAGGGCTTCCTAGCTTTGTAAGGGGTTCAAACAACAAGCACTTCTTCATAAGTTGTAGTCAAAACTAACCAGAAATCTAAAACTAAACTTAAGAAAATAGAAAAGCTAAGAGAGTAGGAGTTCTCTTTTACTGTGTATCCTCTTCAAATCTGCTGCGAAATGGCCCTATTTAAATAAGAACCCGATCAACCTCAACCGCACGATGAAGGAAAATGATGAGACTTGCAGTTATAGTCTAAACACATGCTATGGCCTTTACCACGAAATGTTCGTGGTGAGCTCTGTCTCGATGTTCTTCTGTTCTTTCTTCTTGCCATAGGTATAGTGACTTGGGGGTGTCCATGGGGGTCACAATACACTTATTTATGACCAAATTTAGGGTAAAATGGTCAAAAAACCTACAACACAGAAGAGAACCATACCCGAACATAAAACATAAAAAGGAGCACATAATATATCATATAACACATAATTCTCCCTAAAAATGGCACAAAATGACCTCAAAATAAAGTGCACCTTAAGAGCTATCAAACTTCTCCATGCTTAAACCATTGCTTATCCCCACATAACTATAAAACTAAGGCCAAAAACCAATAACCTCCTCAGGCAGATACCAGTAGCAACATCAATAGCTAAATCAATCTAAGAAGTTTATCCCAGAAGTGATTAAAACTTTAACAAATAGATAAGGGAAGAAGATTTTCGAAAAGGTAAGAATTATCACATCAAAATAGTAAATCAATCACTCACATCAGCTTGAACAATCATATTGGTATTTTACAATAAGTAGAGCTAGAAGAACCAATAGAACCTCACTTTAGGGATGAGGCACTTATCAGTTGTGTGTTTAAAGTAAAATGTGGTTTTCTCAAATCTCATTCTACAGAACCAGTTCAACTATAAGCTTGATAAGAATCTCTAATTTTCCACCACTACAATGCAAAACATACAAGGCAATCATCAGGACTTTTTAAGGGTTGTAACAGGGCAAATGGGTAAAGGTAAAGAGGGAACAAATATTTTGGGAATTGTGGAGCTAAAAAGCCAAAGACTAAGGGCATAAATCATCATCTCCCAACTAAAACATATTCCTTTTATTTCCTCTTTGTTTTTTCTTGTGTGTTTTTTCCTTTGCTTCCTCTTTGTTTTTTTCTTCTTCAACACACATTTTTTTCTTAAGCACCTTTGGTGTGGTTTGTTTGTTTTTTTGGGGTCATTTTTTTGTTCTTATCAAAGAGGAGGATCATAGGAAAGGAGACTATACACTTTTCAGCACTTTTCTTACAACTCATAAAACATAACCCAATTGACTTTGAAGGAAAAATAGAACATGAATCCCTTATCACATCCAACCAAACCACAATATCCATAAAAGGTTGTTATCCACAAACTACTCACAATCAATTATGAAACTCTATAGCCTTGGCTAAAAGGGTAAGACATATGTGTGGCCAAAGATGATAATATAGGTTTCCATCAATAAATATAGTAAAGACACAAAGGGGTAGTAAGGGATAAATCATTCATATAAGGGTGACTTCAATGTAGCTCATAAAGTCAAAGAATACCTCAATTATGTTGCCTAAATGTGCATGCTAAATTTGATCTTGAACAAAAGTCAAAGCAAATTCTAGGGACTTGAAATCTAAGAAGACACATAAAATAAAATATGAGACTAAAATGATGAATTAGTCTATTCAAGCTCAAAATCTCACAGGACAAATGTCAGCTAGCTCATTGAATTTCATATGCCAAATAGTTATACCAAGAATCATTAATCAATCAATTCATATCTAACTTGATGGTGAAACCATGAAGGATAGTTTAAAAGTTCAAAGACAAGCATTTTTTATTTTAGTCACAAATGAGCCTAGCAAAAACCATCAAAATAGGCAAAAGAAAGTCACTTTGGTCTAAAGACTCATCATCGGAAGATTTATAGGTTCATTTTTTCAAGTTTTTGGGTTTTTCTTTCTTTTGTTTTGGTTTTTTAAGCCTAAAATGCAACTAAAGACTAAAGAAGATGTCAAAACAAAAACTAAATGAAGAAAGCAACCTAAGAAACTAAATGGTCAACTAAAAATGCAAACTAAATCTAAATGCATGACCTAAAAAATGCGAACTTTCACACATCCACAATACACATATATAAAAACACAAACACATAACAACTACAACAACTCCCTCATGTTTGGAGAATGCATTTTTCTCAATGCAAGCGTATAAAAAGCAGAAGACACTAAAAGATAGGGGGAGGGGTGAAGAAGAAGGAAGGTGGGGTTGAGAAATATTCCAGTCCCACCAAATCTCTAAGTAGGCCCTTAAGTCTTGGAAATATTAGTTCTAGGAGGCAATCATCCCACAAATCTCATCATGCTTCTCCTGAACAAAGCCCCGAAGTGAGCCATGCTCAGTTTCTATATACACTCGTAGAGAAGCTTACTCCTCTTGAATTGACCGAAGGGTAGCTCGCAATCAGGATAATCATGAGAGAAGGATGGTTCGGATGAACTAGAATCCCTAGGTGAGTAGGTAGAGGAGGTGAAGCGGGTCGCGCCAACTCTTCATCACCTAGTAAAATGTAGAGATTGGCCTAGTTTAGGAGAGAGGTGCAATCAACATTTGGAAGAGGCATAAGCAGGTCCCCAGGATAAATCTGACAGATACGCCTACCATCTACCTTATAAAATTTCATATGTTCAAAAGTGGCCAAGTTCAACCGCTCCAAAGAGGTGACTATATCATTAGGGTTGGGCTCAACAACAACTAACCTAGCAATGGGGGTGATGAGGCCTCTATTAACAATCCTATGTGCAGAACTAGTCGGGCCACCTTCTAGCATTCTATACAAAAAATATAATTCAGACAGGTGAGGTACATCTAAACTATCGTCCCTGACAAACAAACCACAAGCTAACAAGCGTTGGGCCATATGAATACAAGGGTTTCAAGAAACTGTGCCTTTGAAATTACTATTGTAATACCGATAATCTCCAGAAATGTCATACCAAAAAGCATTCGGATTGAATTCCTTAGAGACATGGCGATATAGGAGATCCATACTTGGTGGAAAACCAAATATACTATTAAAGGCACTCAAATTAAAAAACTCCCTATTAAGATAAAATGAAATGTAGCCCTCTTCACATCAAAGGCCACTCGTGACCTCAACATGCAATGTGCTTAAGAATTCAAGAGTGAGGTCTGGATCAGTGCGGTCCCTAGTTTCTAAAAATTATGCCATTTCACCCTGAGTAAACAATCAACGAATATCATCCAACAACCTCGAACGATTCAACACATCTTCATCATCATATCGAGCAGCTACTACTAATTTACTACTCAAAGCATTATATCTACCAATATACTCAGGATTAGTTAAACCAAGGGGGTGTGGAATGTTACTTTGGTTTCTCACAATGGTGGATGTTCAGGAGCTTTGGGTTGCTCTTTGTGGAGCTTAACTTGAAGTCACAACTTCTCATGTGCTTCTTGCCTTCTTCTTTAATGTCATGCCAATATAATGTGGATGGGTAAAAAGTACCAAAAAAGAAAGCCTTGTTCTATAGGGTATGGCCCTGGACAATGGAGAAATAGAATAAGATGGAGCTTGGTTCGGACAAAGTAGATAGATCAGAGGAATAGAATCCAGGTGGTTCTTACGCCACTTTTGATGGTCTCGGTTCGGAAGAGACAAACGAAAAACCAGACAATCGATAAAAAAAGGTAATTTCTTTCCCATTCCTAGGCGTATTGATCTGGATCCCTAGGAAGAAGTCTGTCAGAAGTAGATGGCTCGGCTCCACTGGGGGATGGGAAAGTCGATGCGGACATAGAGGCTGAGGGATAGTAAGTAGATTGACTGATAGCGTTCCGTACGTACCGGATCAATATACTTCATCACCTTAAAGAAAATTGTATATACATCACCATAACCAATGTAAATACAATATGCGTAAAATTTGGGGGAAACCAGTGTCCAAAGGTTTGAGGAAGAAATATAGAATTTAACTTACCAAAACATGGATATACCCAATGGTTGGTGTGTGTAGGATATTTTATATTTTTCTTCCATATCTTATTGTATATATTGTATTTACATTAGGTATGGTGAATGACAGTCTAGACTTATAACGCACTAATTTATTAAATTATCCATGCATGAAAAGTTAGGTCTTGGCGTGTGTATGGTACTCCACTTAATATACCCAAAATGAGGACATATACAATACTCCACTCAATATAAGCTTCTGAAATATTATATATATCCATTTTCCTTTTTAAAGAATGTGCGGGATTATTCTTACTCTGAGTAGGCTTCTTCGTGCGTGCCATTCGTTGAGTGTGAATTTACTCCGGTGTAACAAAAAAGGTTATATCAAGGTCAACAATTTCTTATTTTTGTCAAGGACGTATACACAGCAAAGGTCTTGTAATATCATTGAACTAAAAGATTGTATAGCTAATTAGGTCTTGGTGTGTGTACCTAATGTAAATACAACACGGGTGTTGTGTATAGAGTCCATGTCATTCTTACAGTCATTCTAAAAAAACATGCTTTGGTATATTGTATTTACCCAAATCCAATAACAATCATTCCAAGAAAGTTGGTGTGATATGTTAGGATTAATACCAGAGTAATTGTATAGCAGAAGCGATAGGATGCAACAGAAAATCAGAAATTCAATTAACAAAACAACAGAATAATAGGAAGAGAACAAGAATACAGGAATTTAACGTGGAAAACCCAATGTGGGAAAAACCACGGACGGCGACAGCACCAAAATAATACACTATGAGCAGGAAAGTATACCACGATCACAATCACCTCAGTGATTCGATCTAAGAGCAGACTTACAATCTTTCTCTATTGTAATCTCTCGCAAACTACTTTTACCTCTCAATGTGTTTATGAGTTTTGTTGTGTTTTAGATCCTAGACTTGACCCTCCTTATATAGGGCCTAAAAAGTAGGGTTTTCGCCCTTGAAAAAACTCTAGCCGCCGCAGAGAAAACACCCTCAATGCAAAACCCTAGCCGCCAAAACAAGGCGGCAAAAAAATTGGCCGGGGCACGACCGTACCGCGTGGCACGGCCCCACCGTGCCACATGGCACGACCGTGCCACGTGGCACGGCACCCCCGTGTGACTTTGCTGTTTGCTCCGTCTTCAGCTCTACGTCTTAACAAGCTCGTGTCTGTGCAGCATGGGCTCCCCGTGCCGATACTCGAGATTTTGGGCCATAAACCCAACAATCTCCACCTTGGACCAAAATCTTCAGTCTTCAACTTTCCGTCGCCATCGTCTCACCCCGAAGGGTGACGCCCCTCCCTAGGGGCTATGCCCCGCAGGGCCCTCAAATACTGTGAATACCAACTGAGTTCAAGCAATGCTTGAACTTAGCTCTAGGATATGACTTATATGAACTTTCCTTCATATAACCTGCCACAGTAGATGTCTGCAAGACATAGAGGTCTCCTTTCCTCAAACCCTCCAACAGAATCCTACTGCCCTTTGAGACCTTCAGAACTC
>NCQV01100905.1:4350-14720 GCA_002740545.1 Lophocereus schottii
ATAAAGTGGCAAAAACCTCACATAGCCCTATGTAGAATATTTGTTGATAGTTCGCTGAATTTGGGTAAGACTTGGTTCCTACCTAATGGTGTCTAATTGACGTAAATCCAAGCTTTATTAATTCCCTAAGATGAATAGTTTAGCCCCACATGTTAAAAATTGACATTTGAGTTTCATTTTAAAAAGAAATTACCAAAATTAAGAGAAGTGTAAATGAAACCTAATTTTGGAGCAATCAATGTTTTGGCTCTATTTGAGGTAGTTGCAGTTGTACTCCTTAGAATTTCTCAATAGGAAATGATTCAACACCCACCAAAGAAGAAGAGTATAACCTTCAAAAACCTTCCTAGAAGATCAGGAATGAATCCTGGAAACTATACGTGATAACTGTCATAATCTTTGAATTTTTGGTTTATTTCTTAGGATAATTTGTAGGACTCTCATAGTGCACTTGCCCCACTAAAGTGATAGCTTGTTCCCCTTATTTTGGGCAGATGTAGAACTATTTTCCCTAATGCAAACTCAAATTTGATGAATGAATGAATTAAAGAACTAGGGGCCATTTTCTCCCTCAAAAATCTCTTAATCTTTTTCTTTAGTTTTTGAGTAGTGGTTTAGTGTCATTCTTTTATAGTTTCTCTTTGGTGGCTCTAAGCCTCTAGTAGAGAGATTTGGTAGAAAGTATCTACTTTATCGTAGGATCTCATTTTTGGCACAAATCTCACAATCACATAGATTGTTAGAGATTAAATCCAAGGAGAAGCATCCATTTAAGCTTGGATCTTATTTTTGTGTTCGAAATTTGTGCAATTAAAGAAGGCAAGTTTGGACTGTCTTTTCAGTTTGGATTGTACAGACTAAAGCAAAATACCTCTATAGACTTCCTCTACTCTATTTGTGTGGAGTAATAGGTAGTCTACGGTTTTTAAATTTGGGGTCAATTGAAATCAATCTCTCTGTAATTGTACAACTTTGAGGTAAGGCTGCTACATCAGGCCCCGCACACCTTGCCTAGTAGCCAATTTTTGGAGTGTTGGATTTGGATTTGGATGCATCGATTTGTTTGGGTTCTGCACCGTTATTTCATGATCTTAGACATTCGAGGATTGATCATCATCAAATTTGTTGCCCAAAATCCATAAATGTCCATCAAAATGCTATTTATAAAGCATGATCCTTCTCACATAAGACAATTACCTATTGCTACATCATCTCATTCTAGTAGTAATCTCCCCAACTAACAATTGACAAGTTGATGGATTGAATATGAATGACGTCATGGGGAACCATAGGAGTTTCAACAAGAGTTTCCTAATCTTAAACCCGTAAGCTCCAGTGCTTTCCTTAAGAAACTGGCAGCTATCAATTGAAGCTTGCTAAAGTTGATGTATTCTTGACAAATTTAGGAATTCTTTAAAAGCATCCATGAGGCATGTGCCAGATGCAACATCAGCTTTATAAAACAAAATTAAATTGTCCACAAATGGCATCTGGCTTAGCTTTAGATATTTACATTCAGTATGACATGTGAAACAATTCTTATTGATGTGGCACTTAGTCATTTTATTAAAACTCTTTGTGAGTAGTATAAAAAGCAGTGTAAGAAAGAGATCATTGTGTCTCAAGCACCATTTATGTTTGAGCTAGGCATAGCTCTCTCCATTCATGTAGACAATAAAAATGAACTATGTTAATGCAAACCATCACTCAATCAATGAAATACTTAATGGAATTTTAAACTCTATAAAACATCCTCAAGGAAGTCAAAATGCACTAAATTGTAGGCTCCTAAAATCAATTTTCATAAAATAGTGCATGACATTATGACCATTAATTGGGACAAAGCCACATTGAATACCTTCAACCAAAAATCTGAGTACAGCTCTCAAACTTTTATAAATAAGCTTCAAAATGATTTTGTAAATTATGTTGCAACACATAATAGGACTAAAAGCCCTTACTTCATTTCGAGCTATAACTTTAGTATTCAAAACAAGGTTTGTATGATTAACCCATCCTAGGAGCTTGTTTCAAGAAATATAATACTACTTGAGTGACTATGATTTTTATTTCCTCCCGGTAGGCTTTGTAAAAACCACTTGGGAACCCATCTACTCTATGTTATCTATGATCTGGTATATAAAACAATTCCTTATTAATTTCATAAAATTGGAAATGTCTACAGAATTCCAATTGTTTTTCAAGGCTAAGTGCTAACCTTAACCATATATCTTCGTGCAATAATTACCTCTACTACCATCATTATACATAAGCATCTACTGAAAATATGCTACCATTCATTTGTTCACTTCTTCGTTACCTTCTATGCTTTTCTAACGTTAAGTGAGTGCATCAATATGAGTCATCTTCCATCATTGTTTAACAGTTGTAAAAAGAACTTCGAACGACTATTCCCCTAAGTATTCTAGTCTTGTTTGCTTTTTCATCTCATTAGCATCACTGATGTCTCAAGAGCATTAAGGTATTGTTATCTCATACTAGCTTCCTACTATTGTGGATCCACATCCAGAGGTTTACTAGTAGGTTCTTTTGTATTTCATCCCATTGGACTTCCATAACTTGTCATTACTAATGTACACTATTTAAATGCTCCTTATTAAGTAGCCTCAAAGGCTTCTTTATGCTTGGTAATTTCCTTGCACGGTTGAACATGGCACATCACATAATCTATGTGTCACAAACTTGTTGAACTATATCCACAAAATCAGGATACTTAGTCCACATGTTATAAAACTTGAAGGGCCATCCAACAAGCTTTAGTTCTTAGAATTTGATCAACATAGGATTGTTGTTGGTCCTAAGATTAGCCAAAGTCATACCAGAAGAGGGTTGGATAGTGACTACTATCGCAAGTGCACGGGTAGTCGTAGTGTAGATGAAAAGATCCTCTTCAGGGACTAATGTAATCTATCAAGCTTTGTCTATCAGAATATGCTAAGTAAAATTCTAATTCAAGGGGTTTGGATTCAACAACTTCTAATTCACTAATTTTAAATCAATTAAGGAAAAATGCCTAGGAATTTGTGTAGTTATGAAAGGTGATTGCATCAAACTGATAAGCATGTGCTTTTCTTTAATCGGCTAATCTCGAGGAATTGCAATCTCTCACAAAAGTTAGTTTATTCTTTCGAAATCAACCAAATTTGCCTAAATAAAGTAAAATTTGTTTTTTCAAACTAATTTATCTTAATCTAAGTTGAATATCTTCGATTATACTCTAGTTGTCCTAACATGCAAATCTCCCTTTTCAGATGACGCTATGTCAGGTTTTATTAAGCAGTCTAACAATCAAATATCACCTTTCAGCTTTTCACTCAATTGTTTTAAGTGTGCAAGTAAACTTTGATCAAAAAGCTACTCATAACATGATAATCACTTGATAGTTTGAAATCAAACCAATCATAAAATAAGCACAATTCTAAAGACTAAAACATAATCCAACTGCACTTTCATAAACTACTAAATGCCTAGACAAAATAAACTACGCACATATGATTAAAGATTAAATAACTAACCAACATTTTGGCGAAATATGAGAGAAAGGGCTTGACTGAGATAGCCTTTCGACCAAGGGCCTTAAACCACCTCAAAATCAAACAAAACACTCAAAATTTCTCACTAAAACAATAATCAAACTAAAGGTCTTAACTAAAAAGAACCAAATTTGAGAAAGAAAATGGACTATGCTATACTTCCTCTTCCTTCCATTACTGCTAAACGACGCCTTTTTATAGAAGAGTTTGGATCATTTCAGCCACACAACCAAAGGAGCATGAAGAGGTAGTTGTTTCACAGCTCACCACGGTCTGTGCAGGTACCACAATTCGATCGTGGCCTTGGCTGGAACCGATTTTCTGCTCTTTTCTTGCTCCATGGGTGTAGCATCACACGGGTGTCCATGGGGGTGGTCCAAATATATCCAATAAGGGTCAAATGTTGGGTAAAAAGGTCTAAAATCCTACAAAACACATCAAACAATCATACCTAAGCATAAATCGAGAATATGAGTACAGATTACGACTTAAAGCACATAATTCTCCTAAAAATATGGCAGAGTAACCCTAAAATGATGTATGCATTAAGAACTTATCAAACTCCCCATGCTTAAACTATTGCTTGTCCTCAAGCAATGCTAAAAACAAAAATATACACAACCTCCTTAGGATAGATATAGGTAACATTTCAATGGCAACGCTAATCCAAAGGTAGCCCAAAATAATGCAAAAATAATTAGCAAACAGATTAGGAAATGAAAGTTTCGAAAACACTTGATAGACCACAATGTCAAACTTGAATCAATCCCCTCAAATCGTTAAATACAGTCATTCAAGATATGAAACAAGCGAGGCTAGTAAGGCTGGTAGAACCTCACTATAGTTATGTGGCACTCACCACTCACGTGTTTGAAAAATGTATGCATATATAAAGGTTCCTTCAATTCTCATTCCTTAGACTCAAATGGACCATAAGCTTGACAAGACTCTTAAATTCACCATCACTAAAATGCAAACACACTAGACAATCATGAGGACTTTCGTAGGGTTGTAATGGGGCCATGGGTAAAGGTAAGAGGGGAACAAATGTTTTAGAAATGAGGAGCTAAAAGCCATAGACTAAGAACTAAACGATTCCAATGCATCTTACCGTATCCTTCTTAGACCGTTATAATTTATTAACAAAATACATCCCCAATTGAACAGAGAAAGAGTTGCAAATCACAAAAATTTACAATTCCAACAAGGCCAACACTTTCTTCCTTTTTTTTCACTTTTCTCTCTTTTTTTTCTTTTTTCGTTTTTTTGTTTTTGGTTTTTTTTTCTCTTTTTTTTTCCAAGTTAGCCAAGGGAAATCTATAACGAACTTTAAATTCTAGCTCTTCTCTGAAGTATGCACAATTAGGCAAGAGGTTTATCAAGATCTCACATCCCTTCACCAAACAACCAAAACCCACTAAAAGAGAACAATTCACCTTACTAGTGCTCTATCAAACTTGATGCAAAAGAACAAAATGCTCATCTCGTCTTCACTTAAGAGTAAGATAATCATTTGGCCATAGCCTATAATAGGATGTTCAAATCATGAAAAATGGATATAGGCTCAAAGGGTGTTAGCAAGGGATATAATATACAACAAAGGTAGCTATTTGGCCGCTAGGTTTAACAAATCAAAGAAAAATTTCTCAATCATATTGCCTAAATGTACATGCGAAATGTGATCTTGAATGAGAATGAAAGCAAGTTCTACAGAAATGATGTCAAGGAAAAGTCATACATGAAAGAAATATGAGACTAAATTGATAAATAGTCTCTAAAAGCTCAAAGCCTTACCGGACATCTACCAAGGTCATAACTAGCTCATTAATAAACACATGCCAAAATTCATGTAAAGACTCATGGGGCAATCAACTCGCGTTCAACATGTGATTAAAACATGGATCTTGTTTTCGGAAACTCATTCTTAAATATTTTATGCACAATTTGGCCAAATCAAAGGATCAAACTAAACCAAAGATGTCTATCAAATCTTAAAAGATCATCACCGGAGGATTTTGTTTGCTTTCTCTTTTTTTAAAATTTTTTTATTATTTTTATACATGCTCCTAATAACAATGCAAACTAAAATGCAAAGGGACTAATAAAAGAAAAAACTAAAATGCAACCTAGAATGAAAAGGAAACTAAATGCACTACTAAAATACTACTAAACAAAACTAAAACCTAAAACAAAAACTCCAAAAACTATGACAAACAACATATAAAGCACATGCACACCAAACCAAATCAGGTATCAGACACCAAATATAATAACTAACTTCCCCATGCTTGAATCATACATTGCTCTCACTGTGGGCACATAATAGAAAAAGGGAAGGGAAGCAGCACAAAGCAATCAAAAAGGAGGTGGTAGAGAAGGATGGGTGGGTTGGTCGTAAGAGATATGCCAATCCCTCCAGGTCTCTAAACATGCCCTATAATCCTGGAAATATCGAATTTGGGTAGCAAGCATCTCATAAAGCTCATCATGGTGCTCTTGGACAAAGTCTCGAAGAGCGGCGTTCTCAGAAGCAATAAATGCTTGAAGGGAAATTTGCTTCTTTTGAATGGATCTAAGGGTGTCTTAGAGGTCGGTATAATCATGAGGGGGTGGTTGAGAGGAAGAACTAGGTCTGGCTTGACTAAATGAGGAGCTGTATGATGGGNNGCGGGCTGAACAATCTCGTCATCACCAGATACCCAATAATGGTTAGCCTGGTAAAGTAAGGTAGTTCGATCGACATCGGGAACTGGCAAAAGCCGATCCCTGGGGTAAATCGAACATGAATGCCCAGCCTCAACTTTTTAAAAGTTCATAGTTTCAAAAACAACTTGATCAAGCCGCTCGGACCTGGAAACTCGATCCTCAAGGTTGGGCTCTATACCTAAAAATCTAGCAATAATAGTCACAATACCACCTATGACTATCCTACCTTTAGTGCTAACAGCAGCACTACAAAATTGCCTAGCCAAAAACGCATTGGGGTCAAGCTAGATACTATCAAGCATACAGGATAAGAAGTACAAGTTAGATAATCTCGGGACATTCAGACTATCGTCCCAAGCAAAGAAACAACAAGCCAAGATATGCTGAGCTATTCTAATGCAAAGGTTCCTAATATGTGTGTACTTTGATGAATTAGTGCTGTACCTAGCACTCCCTGAAAGTTCGCTCCAAAATGTATTCGGATTGAATTCGTGGTGGACTTGGTGGTTCGGTAAATCCATACTAGCTGGAAAACCGAATATACAATTGAAGGTACCTAAGTTTAACTCGTATAATTGTCCCTGTAAATAAAATGATATGTGCCCGACTTGACATTGAGGCCTCTAGAGTGTACTTCGGAACTCTAGGGTCAGGCTCCGGTATGTATGCTCTTTTATTTCTAAAAAGTGCCCCATACCACCTCGTGCAAATAACCACTGAATATCATCTAACATTTCTAATCGAGCTAACAATTCCTCATTATAATATCTAGTTGCCACAACCGCGCGTTCATTCAAACAATTATATCTAGCAACATTATCAGGATTCGTTAAACCAAGGGGTTGAAGAATATTACCTTGAGCTCGTGTATTGATGGAGGTTTGGGATGTCCTCTGAGGTCAGGTTGATGCTTGACTTGAGGATCCAACCTCCTTGATACTCCTTTGTCTCTTGGTAGGTGTCATTGTTGTAAACTGAAATAAAAACCTAAACTAAAACCTAAATACGAAAATTTGATGATGCAAAATAAAGAAATTAAGTAAAAAGAAGAAGAATAAAAAGAGAAAAAGATGGGTATGGTGGATGGGTGAAGTGAAATGAGTTTGAGGAAGAA
The DNA here is from genome assembly GCA_002740545.1 of Lophocereus schottii. Classification (NCBI taxonomy): domain Eukaryota; kingdom Viridiplantae; phylum Streptophyta; class Magnoliopsida; order Caryophyllales; family Cactaceae; genus Lophocereus; species Lophocereus schottii. The sequence goes on from NCQV01100905.1 coordinate 11,725, forward strand.
GAAGAAAAAAGAGATAAAATTTGTGTGGAAAAAGGAAAGATTAAGTGAAAGGGATGATTTTGGGTGAAAATGGGTGAAAATTGAGAAGAAATGAGATAAGAATAAAAGTTGTAGTTATGGAGGGTTTAAGGAGAGAAAATAAAGGTAGAGGGAGAGAGACGCTCATGGAAGAAGATGAAGTGTGAGGGAAATGGGGGGGCACCATGGTCAAAAACCTAAACCGTGGGCCGTAGCAGGTCACCACGGATTGTGGGGTTCACCACGGTCCAATCGAGGTGTCTGCTGACTCTATTATTTTTTTTTTAGGTTTTTTGGGTTGGCACCCACGGTCCCAGTGCTGGGTATCTTAGTCATGGTGCCAAACATTTTATTCCATAGTTTTTTTTTTCCTTTTTTCCTTTCTTTTTTTCTCTTTTTTTTCATAAACTACCAAAAAAAAGAGCAAAAATCAAAGCTAAGGAAAGGGAAAAAAAAGGGAAAGGAGCTTGAGTTGCCTCCCAAGAATTGCCCTTTTGAGGTAAAGAGCTTGACCCTTCTTCTATGCTTGCTCTAGATTAGTAAGTGTATGGATGTTGGCCTTATCTCGGACCATAAAGTCAAACTTCTTTAATAGATGGTACCATATCAAAAGCTCTGGTTGAAAGTCCTTTGTCTTCATAACTTGATGCCATAATGTACTATTAGTGTACAAAACAAAATGCACTCGTAGCCCATTAAACGGGCCACTATTAACTTGTTCAACCCCCAAATCAAAATCTGCATCAAATCCTTCCATAAGGGGCGAAGAAAGAACAACTTGGGTAAATCTGCAATATTCCCTTATAGAAGACTCGTTAGAAACATAGGGCTCAATCTTAGGCATGTTAGGTGGCATAGGAGCGGCAAACTCCACCTTAAGATACCTTTGGTCAGGGTCCTCATAAGAAATCTAGTCAAAGTCAAGAGGATCTTCACAAATCAAGACATTATCTATGTCAATCTTAGGGGAAGGGGGAAATTCATCCAATAGAGAAGAATTAGGAGAAACCACTTCCTCCTTCATATGACAAAACACAGCATAGCACCCTTCCACCTCAAAAGTTATATGTATCTTTCTTACATCAATGTGGCAAACAGCTGTAGCCAAAATGGGCCGACCTAGGATAATTTGAGCATCATTGGTCTCGGGTATATCAACTATGATAAAGTTCTCTAACACCCAAATATCTCCTATATTGACTGGCATATTATCCAATCTACCTATGGGTTGCATCTCAGAACTGTATGCAAACTATAGTGAAAAGGGTGCGGCTTGTAATGGCCCTAGGTGAAGCTTATTAAATAAAGAATATAACATTATACTGACGATTACACCTAGATCACATAAAGCTCTCTCAATTTCCACATTTCCCACAATGTAGGGATAAAAAAGCTACCTAGGTTAGGGAGTTTAGGTGGAAAAATTATGGGGATCTCTGCAGTGTCATTTTCTATGAATGTGATAGTCATGCTACCATCATTCCTCTCCTTACTTCCAACCTTGATTATTTTCCTACCCTCTTCCATTGATATATCCTCGAGGTTAGTAAAGTCCTCTACTTCTTCCTTCAAGGTAGCATAGTTGCAATGCTCTCGAGGGTTAGGTTCAGACTTGTTAGGAAGCCTATCTAGGGGCGTAGATGAAAAGCTAGCTTTTTGGACAATCTGGGCTTCCAACATCCTATTATGAGTTATAAGCACATCAACCTCTGAGTCTAACTACTTAATATACTCATCCTATTTTTGTTGTGCCAGAAGTATACTTTCCATCATTGCTAAATTGGACTTCTGGGGTACTTGAGAAGGGAAAGGAGGTCTTTGAAAACAGAGGGGTGGTCTAGCATTCATTGGGGGCATATTCGAAAGGTTTGGATTAAACCTATATGAGAAATTTGGTTGATTCTTCAAGATTACACGTACTAGAGTAAGGGTTATTGGTCGGTCCCAGGTTGAAGCTTTGAACATAGTTAACCTCATTAGGGTTATAATAGCCCAACCCTAAAATTATTTAATTATATTTATTTATTTAATTACCTCATGTTTATGATTTTTTTTTCTCATAATTATTTATCGCATTATTCACCTCGGTGGGGAAAAATTTATTTGGGCCCTCACTTGGTAATTCGGATTTTATTTGTTTATTTAATTGATTAACGAAAACTTTGGAAGAATTGACAGCAGGCCCTAACCAGTTTAATCTAAATAATTTATTTTGCTTTCCATAACATTATAAAACTTTAATTCTAAGTTTCGTAAACACGTTATTATTACGAAGCGTTTTATTCCCGTGCCCAACTTATTTCAGCCGGTTTGAAGCCCAACAAGTTATGTATTAATCTAACTAATTACCATGGCTAACTTAACCATGGTTAGTTAAAAAAAAGTGACTTTACTACACAAAATTTCAGCCAAATGAGTTGATTAATCAAAATACACACAACTTAATCCAAAGCTTCACTTTCTCTCTCCTCTCTCTCTTCACTCACGGCAGCAGCACTAGTAGCAGGTCTGGGTTGATTCTGGCCAGTTTTTCGGCCATCTCTGGTGGTTTCCAACCCCCCAAACATTCTAATACCTCAAGCGAGTATCCTCCATCATCAAAATCACTAAATCTCATCTCCATCTTTGCTTGTTTGCAATTAAAGTGAGTAATCTTGAAATTTGATTTTATTGGTATTGCCTTTTGTTTTAGTTTTGATTCTTGTTTTGATGTTTATGATCTTTGATCATAATGTTTTGATAAGAAATAAGAGTTTTTTTTATGTTGATATCGGTGGAGTTGAGGTTGGATTATGCTAGGGTTAGGGTTGATGTTAGTCATGCAAGCTTGATGTTAAAGTGTTGGATTTTGATTATTTTATCTTTAATTTGGTCTTCTTCTGATCTATTGGTGTTTATTATGATGTTTTGGTGATTTCAAATGAGTTGGAGTGAGTCCAATTTGGCCGTGAACTAGGGTTTTGACAAGTAAAGTAAGG
>NCQV01100965.1:0-14301 GCA_002740545.1 Lophocereus schottii
CAGATTTGTATACTTGGATTTGTCATTATCAAAACTAAATAACTCAACAATCTTAAAATGAGACCTTTAACTTAGAACTATGATATGAAGTGAAGGTTTCATATTGCTACTTTAATGTGCACTCTAAAAGCCGAGACATATCCAGTTCAACGGAAGGCATGAGGAAAGAATCTAGCTAAGATGTAGCATAATGAGTGTCCAAGGAAGAATTGATCCATCTTCACTGTATGAGCCTGAGAGATTATATTTGGTACATAATCAGATGGAATGAATGCGAGCATAAAATGGCATTTTATGCTATTTGTGATGTTTGTTTTTGGGATATCTTACTGTGAAAGTGTCATAATAGTTAGATGGTAATTTAACATAACACCATTTGTCATTTTTTTCATTGTACACTGCATTCCATATATAAAACGTAAAAGTGATGTGGGCATAAAGTTGTGTTAAATATGGCTTGTATCACCGAGTGTGGGCTATTAATCAGCTTAGAATTTGAGCATGCACACAACACCTAAGTGGAGGAAGGTGGCCAAACAACTTCCCCAACTCTCCTAAACAAATTAGAATTCAGTATCCTAATACTAGCAGGATATGTTTATGGATACCTATTTTAAAAGAGTAAATTAGGAGACTAAGACACTGATTAATTGAATGGTGACCACGCAATTTGTCTCTTCTGTATGGTGTGCCATCCAACATATTAGGATTTTACGACATGATCATCTGGTGACCCTAGTATCCACAACACTCTAGTAGTGGTAGTTAGAGACTCGGTTCAGACAATTGGTGGGTAACAAACAACAATTCAATTCAATAACTTTTGCGAAAGGTTAGTCCTTAGTCATGTAGATGGCTATACATACATTTTTCTGTAAATAAAAGTGTACAAGTATTCAATACTTGAGCAATGATTACTTGCAAGATGTTTAATACTTGAACAATGTTCAATGCCTACCAGAGACCAAGTACACTAGATGCCATACATAAGGACAAGACAAATAATGAAAATCGAGAAGTTAATTAGTCAGTTAACTTCCTATAAAAATTCCAGTTAGGTTAGTTGAATAGAAAAAGTTTTCAATTACATTTTTGTTTAGTTTCTAATTGAAGTTAAGTCATTCAATTTTTTAAAAAAGAAAATAAGTTATGTGCGAGAAAAATGAACTAAAGTTTTAGAATTAGAAAAACCTAAGAATAGATGCAAAAGATTGTGAAAGCTAACATTTAGGGTCTATTCGTTTTCAATATTTTGCACCTGTTATGTGCTTCAACTCGCTTAAACCTTTTAATTGCTAGTCAAAGCTCTTTTAACATGCTCAAACCCGCTCCAATTTGCTCAAACCCGCTCTACCTCACTCCAATTCACTCCAAACTGCTCAAACAAACAATAGAAAGTAGGAGCCTACATAAGCCAGTGGAGGTTCGCTTGGCTTGCATGATAAGCAACATCAAGCGCAAACACAAGCCACACTTTGACCTAGCTGAATTTGACTAAGTCGTATTCTGTCGAACTGTGAAATTACTTTGTAATAAAGTAATATATAATTTTTAATGCCTTAATTTAAAATATAATATACCACTAATATTTCGTAATTTAACTTACTATTTGATACATACGTACATATATATATATATATACACACACATTAATGGGCGAAATTAACATTAATGGGTCAGCTTGAAAATATAATACAAGCAAGCAGGCTTAATATATCAAACCTTTATATACATAAATTGCATTAATGGACCAGTTTGAAATTTAGAGAAAAGTGAAAAAATATTAATTGTTACCCAACTACTGTCATATTGTATTTACCCCAACCCCTCACATTAATTTAGATGGTGGAATTATTAAAACCCACCCACTTACCCAACTATTACAACATCTCTCCTCTTTATTTTTATCCCATAAAAGAGCAGAACTCCCACACCAGCTATCAGATTAGGATTTTCTCCTCTGCCCTACCAGACGCAGAACTTCTACACCAGCCCGCAAGGCCTTCTCCTCTGCCAATGGTGAAAAAGTGCAACAAAGTGTGGCAATGACTATCGTCAGAGGAGCATACGGTGGCAACGATAGTAGCAGCAAATAGAACTGAGCTTGGGCAGAGTAATAGCTTCTGGATTGACAAAATTTGGGGGAAAAAAATATATAAAGGTAACTTAAGTCTTATCTAAACAATAAAAAGGGCCCTTAGTTTTTAAAAATAACTGTATGATAACCAACAAAAAGGACCCGATTACTATTTTTATTTTTTTACAAAATACCCTAATCTTTTTATATTTGCAGACTAACCACCATCCTTAAAAACTTGCTTTTGAAAAATTTAAATGTGTGCATGTGATATTCTTCTTATTAGTACTACTTGAAACTATCTTAATCTGGTATCAGAGCCATGTGATAAAAATAATTAGATATTCAAGCTAATTAATGCTTAATTGAGCTAATTAGCTATGTTTAACGCTTGAAATAATCACCTAATTGTCTTGCTCCTAATTATTCACATATTGTTTAATTACCAGAAGGAACCACTTCAATAACACCTCAATTAAACTATATCACTGACATAGTTTTAAAATTAAAAGCTGAATTAGCAAAAATTAAAACTAAAGTCAAGGACATTAAGAAGCAATTATGTGTAATCCATCTTTCTTTGTTCAAATCAATCAGACATGATGGAAAATTGACTTTAAGTATTAGCACTCCGTTTCAGCATAAATATCCTTTTCAAAACTCAAAAAATAAAAATCCATTTCCTTTGCACGATGTAAAAATCCAAATAGAGGTATGAGATAAATTAGCTGAAAAATCATCTAAAGAGGCAGAAAAGAAAAAGAGGATCGAGTATAAGCAAGTATAATCTTGACAAACTGTAAGATATGTTTGAGAAAGAACAAAATCCAAAAGAGTTAAACAAATCATGGTCGCAATCATTGATAAATAGAATGTATTATACTATTATCTGATGATAATAAAGAGACAAATAATGTCTAATTACAAGAAGAAATATACAAGTACATGAATCTAATTAAGTTAGAAGATCTTAATGTTGTATCTTTAGAAGAAATTAGAAAGGAACTTGATAAAAAAAATATGTTAAAATGGTATTTGACGATGACATTAACGAGATTGGAGAAGAGCTTGACACGGACGACCAATCTAGTCAATAATGTAATTCCTAAACTTGAGCAATTTGGTGAACCTTCTAGAAGAAATAACTATTTTATGAGGCCTAGGTACATTCTAGTAGGACATACAACTAACTTTTCTTTTGGGTTTATTCCAAGGAAAACTACAACCGTTGAAGAAATTGGTCTCATCCCAATTAGCCAAACTAGATATATCTTAAACATCAATGGGACTCATAATAGAGAAGAAATATTTAAGCACTGCAAAAGAGGAATGAATAGTTTCTTAAATTTAAATACTACATGGATTACAAGAAATTTATTGAATTGCATTGAACATAGTTTTTCTGGTACTGTGGCTGACTGGAATGACTCATTAAGTGAAGATGGTAAAAATACATTAACAATGATGGAAACTCCAGCTGCAATGTTCAAAATTTAATGCAAGGAAATCAAAACTGAGTTTATCGGGACTAAACATAATTATGAACAAAAGGCAAGAGAATGAAAAATAAAGATTAATAATACAGAGTTATGGGATATGAAGTGTCTGAAAAATTATATTGCTAAATTTAGTTAATATTATTAGAAAATTGGGTATAGTGAAACTTATCTTGGTATGTTCTATGATAGATTGCCATATCCGATAAATTTCATAATTAATTTAAAATACATTGCATCGATTGAAAGAACAGATGCCATTGATATCCTTGGTTCGAAAATCTTTTATTTAATAAAATTGATCAATGATTAATGTCTTGATCGCCAAAAATAAAAGAAATTTAAGAAGCAATTTCTATCCTCTTAGGGTTTATCTCACCAATGGGGAAAGGAACATGAAAGGAGAAGAAGAAGAAAATTTTATAAGAAAAAGAGCTTTAATAAGCAACAGGGGGAAATATAGAAGAAAATATTATAACAAACCATGTACTAAAAAACGAAGATTTTTTAGGAAAATAGCTTATTGTTCTATAGGGAAAAACAACTGCAAATACTGAGCATGTGTATAAGTAAGACATTATGCTAATAAATGCAAAAATAAGAAGAATAATAAGCTGATTAAAACTCTAGGAAACCGAGATTACTTTGAGCTAAGTGAGGAAGAGGCATTGGACCTAGCCCTAAATAACAACAAAAGAATTGTTGAAATTGTACTAGGAGACAAACATGTAAGAAAGTGATTATGTATAGACCAGTCATATGATGGAAAGTGGTTCAATTAGTCTTGGTGATCTTCAAGGAGAAGAGTTTATTGTCGACAACGAGAACGAAGTCTTTTTCATAATCTAGAAAGACATGATCTATGAAAAGTCCATCTTTCAAGTAAAAGTCAAATACGCATGTGAAATGTTGGGAGGAGATCTAGAAATCAAATATTGTGAGTATGATATGGGAGAAATTAATTTCACTAATTGGGAAAATATCCTTAGGTATAACAAAGATGGAAAGTACAGGTATATAAATATTGGAAGTGTCCATGTTCAAATCACTTCATTACAATATTATGGCAAATATATTGATCTTTATGCTGTGCTATGTGGTATTAGGCATACCAAATTTAATAATCAAATTATCACAGGGATTAACACCAATTTATGCAATGGATCAGTCGGATTTAATTGTCGACATGCATATTATGTAAGCCTAAAAGATGAATTTGCTAAAAACTTCTCATCTCTTAAGATAAAAACAGTTGGGATGGATATGGAAAGAGAAGGATATCCATTGACAATATTTTGGAAAATTACCTACAAATCAAATAATACTATAAATCCAAAGACAAAGATACCAATGATAGATACAGAAAAATTTGAAAATCCTACGCCTATGCAAAAGATCCAGAGAATTAAATCGAATTCGCAAGAGATAAAGATTGATTGTTCATGGATATCTAGCTTTGTCAACCCTACAAAGATCAATAAAAAAATATAATAAAAACTGATGAGAATAAAATTACCGTTAAACCCCAGTAATTAAGAAGCATGAGTGCAAGATCAGAATAGGGAGAAGGGTCTTGATCAGCTCAAGAAGAGCTTAAGGAAGGTGATATAATTAACATGGGTAGTGAAATGAGCAGAATGAGTTTTGAATCTGTAAGACATAGTGTAGACTGAAGTAAGAGTCTAGATAGAAAAGTTATCGGGTACAAAATAAGAACTGTTAATGAATCAATATATAAAGATGAAATAGTCAAAATATGACTATGGAGATATGGTATGAAGTTGCTAATACAAATCCTAATAGCATCTGTATCCCAATAAAAGTAAGTTTAAAGGGATATAATAAATACAAATTGTGTGCTTATATAAATAGTGGTTGTTTTGTCTATTTTAAAACAAGGTCTTTATTTCAGAATTCATATGTAAGAAAGCTAAGGATCCTTTATAAGTAAGGATAGTTGACAATAGCATAATCAGACATAAAGAGGCCATAGAAGGGTTAACCATAGAAGTAGGAGGCGTCCAATGCATTATACTAACTCTATGAGCTATTGATCAACCCTCTGATGATATGATTATTGGAAACAAATTTTAGATGATGTATTCTCTATGCACACAAACCATAAACCAAATAATATTCACAATAATTGGTCACTCAGCTCCCATTGATAAATTAAATAAGGGCCTACACTCATTAGAAAATTAAGTTTACATACAGCCAACGTGTTAAAAAGGTAATGCCTATGCAACATGAAATAACACTAACAATCTCACTACTTGAGCTATCTGTTAAAGAGCAAATTAATGAACAAGAAGAACAATTGTGCAAAGAACTCTACTCTGATAATTCACTAAAATTTTGGGATAAAGATAAGATATTTACAAAAATTACTTTGTTAAATCCTAATCCTATTATTCAATTTAAACAAACGGAGTATACACGCCATGACATTCAAGAATTTGATAAACCAATCAAACAACTTTTGGATAGAAGATTGATCAGAAATAGCAAGAGTCCTCACAATAGTCCCGCCTTAATGATAAGAAATTATGCTGAAAAAAAAGAGAAAAAGCAAGAATGGTAATCAATTATAAACGGCTTAATCATAATACTACCTTTAATGGTTGTTATATTCTTAACAAAACAATCCTTTTCAATAGAATTCAAGGAGCTTCTTGGTTCTTGAAAATGGATTGTAAAAGTAAATATTGGCAGATAAAAATGGATGAAGAAAGCATTTCTTTAACTGCGTTTAGTGCTCCTTAAGGCCATTATGAGTAGATAGTAATGTCATTTAGCCTAAAGCATGCACCCCAAATGTTTCAAAGAAGAATGGATAACATATTCAAAGACCTTAATCATTATTGTTTAGTTTACATCGATGATATCCTTGTCTTTTTCCAAAGTTATAGAATAGCACAAAGATGATGTCTTAACTGTCAGTCAAAGATGCATTGATCATGGTATTATACTTTGTAAGAACAAGTGCATTTATGCTGCAAAAGAGATTGAATTTTTAGATTTATAAATAAAAGATGGATAAATCATTTTACAAAAGCATATCCTAGAAAAAATAGAAAATTTCCCTTAAAAGATTGAAGATGGGAAGTAGTTAGAAAGATTTCTTGGATGCCTTACCTATGCTTTAAATTTCATTAAAGATTTATCTTAACTGAGAAAATCATTATAGTAGAAACTGAAGAAAGAAGTAAGTTGAACACAGACCCATAGTGATTATAAGATTATTCAAAACTTCAAAAAATGTGGAAAAATCTTTTTGTTCTTAATTTTCCCAACGAATGAGATGGTTTAATTCTTAAAACAAATGCTACTAATGAGCACTAGAGTGCGGTACTCAAAATCAAAGAAGGAAAAAAACTCTGCAAATATTACAGTGGAAGTTTTAATAAAGTAGAATGTAACTATCCTATGATGGAAAAAGAAATCGTTGCATTCATAAGGGGGAATTGAAAAGTCCTTAATTTTTTTAGCCCCAAAAACTTTTGTTATTCGAACTGATTGTAAAAGAATACTTAGTTTTATGAAAAAGAATTTACATAATATGCAAGCGCAAGGCCGACTTCTGCAATGACAATTATGGCTTAACTAGTTTTCCTTCTCTATTGAACATGTACAGGGATCGAAGAATTCTCTGGTAGATAGTTTAACTTGCAAGCTTGCCAATGGCTATCATCAGAGCATAATTGCTACCGAAAAAAGAAGGAAATGTAAAATGAAATGCCAGTACTACTAGAACGGGTTTCTCCTTCTAGTAAAATTCTTATGGATATTTTGGATTTCCATACAAGAATTAGATGACGTTTTGGTCTGCTGTCTTCTGCTTACCTAATAGCTTAAAGATTTAGCCTTGTAAACTTATAAATTAATTGCATAAGATGTCCTCATGATATCATAATTATTCCTATGATATTTAGGAATCTTAGAGTGTAACAATCTACTTTCCTGATAATTTAGATTTGGTGGTGTTAGTTTTCCAACAAATTCAATCTTTCGAAATGACCTAGTCATGAAAGCCTAGGAATATGGAATGGTAGTTTATCTTGTAGAAATCCTTGATCCGAAGTACCCATTTTTCTTAAGACTAACTAAGTTCAACAGTGTATCTTCAAATGGATCCAATGGATTCTTACATCTCCTCATGGTTCAACAAACATCTCATACACCAGATGCCTATATATGGAGGCGCATTTTGCATTAATTGAGTATGAAAATGGAAAAGCCAAACTAACCCATTTCTTTTTAGACAATCCCAGAGATAAACAACAAGAATGGTTTTCGGAACTACATAAGTTAGTTACTGATGGTGTTTTATCAAGACCCATCGGTTTTTTCAATATTTACCATCAAATGTGGGCATTTATTATGTAAGAATACGAAAATACTACTTTCGCCTATCATAATGTGTTCAGCAAATATATGAAGATAGAAGGAGTTACTTCAGAAGATGTCTTTGATTACAACTTTGATGCTAGAGCTGGAAAGTTCTTATTAGAAAAGGAAATAAATATCGTCATGAGTTATTTGAAAAATGGGATCTAGAGCATTTCAACTTGATGAAGATTTTGATGATTATCTGGATAATGATGAACTGGAATATATTATTGGAGTGAGGGCATGCAAAATCTCAATATGGATAACTAGTCTTGTCAGCAGTTCAAGGTTTAAAAAAGTGGTTGCCCCATTATTATACTATTTTGTCTAATGTCTAGTCAGTGAAATAATGTCGTTTACCGTAGCCATGTGAAGACAGTAGTAGCCATACGAAAATATTAGTATGTGTACTGTAGCCGGTAGAGTATCCTATGTATCCAATCCCTTCTATAAAATAAGAGACTGAGTGCTGAGAAGGGATACGGTCATTTGAGCATACTTGAGCAAAAGAGAGGCCAAGATTCTCCATTTCTCTATAAGCAAGCATCTTTGATGATCTCAGTAATTTAAGCCCCTCTTCAATCTTTCCATTGTAATATTTTTACTTTCAAACTTTCAATAAAAAATGTTCCCAGTAGGAAACGTTATTCAATTGAACCCTATGTTTTAAATATTATAAGTTTTGATGAAAGTCTCACTATCTTTTAAAATATATAAAACTTGATTAGTAATTACGGTTTGAGGTAGAAAATGAAATAGATCTATGCTATGCATGATCTAAGGAAGGTGAGATTGATATTGGCAATCTTTGTAAACAATAAGCTAGAGGAACATTGGAGTCCAACATCGACTAGGTTCAGATAACGGTCGAAACTCTCTTGTTAAGCTTTAATTATTTTTCTAAGCAATGGTGGCCATAACCATGAAAAGTAAAATATTTATTATATAAGTAGTGGATTGTGATATCTAATACTAGTAAAGTTATTATAAGAAGGTTAATAATTTAGAAAAAAACATATTTCTTGAAAGCACCCTTAAATAGCTTATTTCCATATTTTACCCTTTTTAGTGGACTTTCTGTAATTTCTAGAAGTTCGGGGGCCAGAATAATAACAAAAAGGACTTAAGAGTCTTTTATTCAAAAACATAGGGTACCCCAGCATTATTTTCATAAAGTCAAGGACCAAAAAGTTTCTCTCCTAAAACTAAGGGTACTTCATAGTCATTTTCTGTACAATTTGAGATGAAATAATGTCTTCTCCCTATCCTGGTACCTGAAATTTTGGTTCTGCATGTTGTTCTTGTTAGTGAATTGATGCTCGCTCAACTTTGGTTTAATTTTGCTTGCTCAAACATAGTAGAAATTTATTGTTGTTTTTTTGTTTGATGTTAAATTAGAGCTCCATTGGGGGGGGGTCTGGATTTTTTAGGGTCAGCAAGATTCTAAATTTGTTGTTCTTTGTTCTTCTATTTGTTCAACACATTTTAATACATGATTCTTGTGAGCTAATGGCACTGACTGATTATGCTTTTATAAATGGAAATATCGTTAAAAGTGCATTGATAAACTCAGATTAGTCCGCCTACAGTTAACCCTTTGGGGTGGGGCCCTTTTTCGAACCCCGCGTGAACATGGGATGCTCGTGCACCGGGCTTCCTTTTTTTATGGGTGAAAGTGCACTCATAATTTTGCATACATATGAATTTTATCCATGAGTTTGTTCTGAAATTAGCATCATAGCATGAAAATGACAAGTCGAGCAAATTTGACCTATGTTGAAACTGGAAAGCTTCTTGACCTGCTCTCTGATTATAAAGTGGAAAACATCAAACTCAACTAGAATGCATCTACAAAAGAGTTGAAGGTTGTGATAGGTGTAGATAGAACAAGGGGCCAAATTAAGACTTGTGTTGATGGTTTGAAAATCAAAATTAAAGCTTATGAGGATTCACCAGTAAGACTGGTGTTGGTGTGGATCATCAATCTGGGTTGGGGACATGTTTCGATGAGCAATAGGAGAAACTAGATAGGTTTAGTAACTCTTTCTATATTATATACATAACAACTTCAAGATTTGTACAATATTAGGCTTAAAATTAATGCATATGTTTGCACTTTGTAGAATCACATCTGGCCTGATTCACTTCGAACTGAGCCCATTGACAATCTTAATAAATTGTTGTTCTTGTTTTCTGGAAGACGATTTTTGAGATAAAAATTATACCGTAAGTGCGCGACATAGCAGTAGCTAGCAATCGGCTAGTACAGGTTGTATCCATAGGAGTTGTGTTTTCAAGCACCAAAGCTAACTCAAGTGTATCATTATAGACAAATAAAAAAGGTGATAGGAATAGGAACTAAACTACTAAGGCAAAAAAGGATTTTGCTGATAATTAAATCTAAGATTAACCAATTAATCGAGTCAACCCCTAACTGTTCCAAGTTATGCTAGTATTCAAAGATGATCAATTACGCCATCGAAGCCCACTCAAGTCCTCTTTCAAGGGTCGAATGCTAGTTTAATTGTTCTAACCAACTATTTTTTATAGGGCTAGCCCAATTAAACCATAAAAGTAGCAACCATGGAACAAGTTAGGATTTGAACTATTTTCATGTCCAAACGCTAGCTTTCCTCTCTACCTACATTAGACAATTAACTTCGTTTTTCTACCCAAGTTAATTGCTGAAAAACACGGATGCGAACTTTTCAAGCATTTCGCCGAAAACTTGGCGGCCGTGAAAGAAAACTCTAAATGCAAGCATAAACAAGGTAGGTTAAGGCTTAAACAAGATCAATTACACATCTCGATGGCTAACCACAACCGAAGAACAAAAATTTAACTACAAATAATAAATTAAAAATACAAGCAAATCAATGAACCATCAAAATAGCAAAAAAATTGAATCGTATGAAATTAAAGAGAGAAAGAGAAGAGCTTAGTCTTGAATAGCGAAGTCCACAATCTTGTACAAGCTACACGCTAATGTAGCCCAAGTTATTAACCTCCTAATGGGATTTTGGTAGCTAAAAGAAACCCTAAAAATGGCTGGAGGAGAGGTACCCATGATAGTCTAAAAGATCCTTTAAATAAAGTCAGAAATCCATTTAAATATCATGAAAATAATGCATTGTCGTGCTTCGACGAACGGGTGCCCGTGCACCCCCCGCATGACCGTGCACTTCAGTAGTGATAGTCCTGTGCATCTTCAAGAAGTTAGGCTTCACTACAAGGTTTCCTACATGGTTGTGCCATTGTGCATGGCCAACCGTGCACTCTCTTTAGCCCTTTAAACTTGCTCTTCTAGCCCTCGAAAAATTATAGGACCTCTTTTCCTCCTCAAAATACATCCCTATGGCCTCGTTTTCCATCAAAACTAGGGATTTTCTCGTCTTCTTGGCAAGAAATTATGAAAATAAGAAAAACACCTTTATAAGCTAAATACGGACCAAAGGAGGCAAATTCGACTCAACAGAAAAATAATGGAAAAAAGAAATCAAATTGGGGCTAAAATGAGGTTAAAATAGAGGTTTATCAAATCCCCATGCCTAGCTTTTGTGCATCTTCAAAAAAAAAAAAGAAAACAAAGAAAAACTAACCTAACAACTTAACTCACTTTTATAAGAGTCACGGTTATACTTAGCATATGCAACAAGCTATGCCCGTTAAACCCCTTGGTTCACCTAAGTGGACGAGTGAGATATTATAAGGGTTTGCAGAAGATATATCCACAAAATTTTGAAGAAGAAAAAGGGAAAAGAAAAGAGAAAGAGAATAGAAAATCTTTCTGCTTAGAAACAAAACACAAATATATGCAAGGGAGAAAACTGTACACATTTTAACCAACCAAATCACCCTTGTAAGAAAGATATTACCCTACATATAAATAGAATGTATACAATAAGACTCTCAATCCCATGGATGATATCAAAGCACCAACTTTTCACCTACAGTACATCAAAACATTATATCCATCCTACTGCTTGGTGTGCACATGCATCATCATCTTAGGAGTTAGGATTACCATAATCTAACTCAATCTCACTTGTCTGACATAAACTATATTATTAACTTACTGACTTTAAAAACAAGCATTTTCAGTAGCAGTATTGCTTCAAATGGTGGCACCTTGTAGTGTACGCTTTAAAGGGTGGCATCTAATAGCGCATGCGTTAAAGGGATGCTTGTCATTTCTGACTTTGATACTGTTTTTAACTCCCTTTTTTTGTCTTTGATGTTGTTTTGTTTATCACAAAGTGAAAATAATAGTAACTATGTATGTAAACAAGTGGGAGAGTCAATCATGGAAGATTAAGACCGTAAGATAATGATGAAGTGTAAATAAGGATTGGATTGCACAGTTATAATGAACTATCTGGGATAGAATTAAGGTATAGAATGACACTTTTAGAACAAAGATATATCATGCACATTATACTTATATACAAGCTAATAGTTGAGGTACAAGAGATCACAGTCAATTAAGATAGTACAGAACTCCCCAAAACTGCTAAAGAAAGAATTTCTTTGAAAAAAAGTTCTCTTTTTTTTCTTCCTCAAACGTTTGAAGCATGGCTTCTTGTCCCCACATCCACATCTCACAATATCCTCACTGGAAGCCCACTAGTGACTACACCAACAAATCATATATGTACATAAAACAAACCCATAATAATAAATGTATAAAAATAAGAGACAAAGTGAAAAAGGGGAAAAGATTTATACAAAATAAAATTAAACAAAGAGAAAAGAGGGAACAAATTTATCAGGTTAGGTGCCGAGTACACCTAAACTATCACCTCCTCAAAATGGGGCTATGGGAGGTAAGAGGAGCATTAGCCACTCTTCCGTATCACTTAAGACTCAGCGTTCCAGCTCATATGCAGTGAAAGCTCTCAAGAGCTTATCATGTGCTTACGCATACATCTCATGATACTGTAACCAACAGAACATTAATAAAAATACAGCTGAGATGGTTAATCACCTCTGAAACATATCAAATGCCTCATAAAAATTAAAAACATGATCAAAGAAAGGAATCCACATAAATTTTGTAGGCACGCCCTCCAGATATGTACAATAAAGTTCAATGGATAGGTCATGCCCTCCAATGTCACCTAGGGATGCATCCAATGCATGCACATAAGAGGGAATGGGGCAGAGTAAGGGAGATGAAGCAGGGACTAAGTCAAGGGCCTCAACAAGAATGAGATTCATGGATTTGAGGCTAGGAGAGGCACAACAACCACATCATCACCACATGACTCCTCTAGAGGGGTATCCTCTAAATATTACTAAACTATTACAAGTTCTTCTAACCAAGAAAGTGAATCATCCTCATCATAAGATCTAGCATCATCCCTTAAAGGCTCACCCTCCTTGATCCTCATGCATTAAGCTAAACAGAGGGAAGAAATAAGAAGGTTAAGGCACCCTCAGTAGTGTCTCTATGGATGCTAAATGTGGATAGAGTAACAAGCAACAATGAAGTCAAGGGAGCGTCAATTACTTTCTTTATGTGGGTCTCATGTGATAGGTGATTCTCACACAAATAATTTTCAAACTTAGCATTTTGCTCATTCATTGCACCTACACGTCGGTCATTGTCATTGCACCTATATGTCGACCATAATAATGGGTAGTCTAACATAAGATGAGATAGTTCAGTCATGTCATTGCACATATACATTAATCATTGTCAAACAAAACTCCCTTGACGATTGTCAAGTCAAGAAAATTCAATCATAATAATGGGTAGTCTAACATGCTATTCTATTAAATATAGAAATTACAAAGGTAAACACAAGAATGCACGGTCATAGTCTTAAGTTATTAGATACAAGGGAATCTGGTCCTCAAAACTATAGCTTGTGGAGAAAATAGGCATGCAACTAAATAAAGATTTCACAACCATACCATGTGATCAACCACAAAAGTCAACAATTCGAAACACTTCCTACGCACTAGGCTAAGAAGACATCAAAATCATGTTCACTTAGCAGTTTGAGTGCAAAGCACATCAATGACCCTTTCATAACCGATCTAAGTTGTTACATAAGCTTCTATACTTTGGAACGCACGTCATGCTACATTGACACTTTAGAACACATATGGCCACTAAATGCAACCAGCACGATGGAACCTATGATCAAGAGGTAATCTGAATGCCCTTTTCTAGAGTAATTAGGAGATAGTCACCACTAACGACTCTAGATGTTCATGAGATAGCTCGTACTTTATTCACTATGCAAAATAATTGCAAATTTGAAAGGTGGGCTTTTGGGCAAGGGTAAAGTGCTTTAATGCTTTGGTTCACTTAACTAATAGTTATGTCGA